>JAYMSL010004353.1:0-11194 GCA_036897195.1 Plantago coronopus | reverse complement strand
AGAATTTGAAAGGACATAATCGGAAAAGTCGGGTACTACAGCTTCCTTGAATTCGGAGATCTGATCATCGGGAAGCAGATCCGCCATTTTCTAATTGAAGGTTTGATGTGTGATTGATTCTAGAAGATGATTGGCGAGGAATGGAGTGGTGACGGGGTGGACTGAAGTGGTGACGGCGTGGAGGATTAGTAATTGCAAATCGTTATTGTTGTGGAGCTTAGTAACACCGATGAATGATGCAGCCGTGAGGAGTGGAGCAGTCGTGAGGAGGGGAGCAGAATAGCAGATTAGATCTGTGAAGACTGATGGGGAAAAGAATAGACTAAGTTTAGGTTTTAGGTTTATATTAGTATTAAAAAAAAGGGTGGGTCGGTTCTCGGTTTTAATCGAAAATCGGCAGTTAAAAACCGAACCAAACCGAAAACCGAAAATGAGGATTTACGTGGACCGAGAACCGAACCGAATTTCTTAGGTTCGGTTTTTTCAGTTCGGTTCTCGGTCAGTTTTTTTGGTTCGGTCCGTTTATGCTCAGCCCTAGTGAGTAGCACATGCAACATGAGGTGGAGGGATTGTAAGTATAGTCTGAGTGAGAAGGCGTTGTTCTTCACGTAGAAGCTCGCCAAAGCAAACATCTAAAGTAGGAACAGGAACCCTGTTGAGCAAGGAAGCACGCAGAGATTCATACTCGGGGTGAAGTTTCATTAAAAACTGACTACGTTGACGATCCTCCATAAGAGTTTGAAGAGCAGACAAAGATGAATCTGGAACTGTAGCAAGGGAAAGATCCATATATTCAGACCATAAGTTGAGAAAGGCTGAATAATACTCCTGTATTGTTGAAGACCCATGTTGAAAATTGGAAATATCTTTGTCTGCGAGCAACTGTGGGAGACTCCTGTATTACAACTGAAATTGACGAGCAGAGTGGTCTTGGAGATACACACGGCGGAAATAGTCCAACAGAGATTTGGCAGTACTGTGGGGTCGTAAATTGAGGACAATGTGAGGCTCAACGGAACTGAGAATCCAAGTCCGGACCTTAGCATCTTTGATATCCCAGGCAGCCTTAGCCGTATCATCAACAACCTTAGCTGTATCATCAACATCCTTAGCTGTCTTAGCAACAGTGATGTCGGGAAAAGGTGTCTGAACATGTTTCCACAAATCTTTTCAACAAAGAAAGGTTTCAAACTGAAAATCCAAGTAGCATAATTCTTCCCATTGAACTTGGGACAAAGAATCTCCCTCTCCCTCTCCATGGTGGTGACAGGGAGCGAACGATGAACTAAGGCTTAAATAACTCTTGACTACTATCGACTAATGGAACTAAGAAGACTAAGACTCAAAGACGTGTGGCTCTGATGCCATGTCAAAGAGAATACAAAACAACTATGTTTATATTTGAAGCTTAGAATACATGAATGAATAACCTGCAATAGCAGCCTACTTGTATAGTAGGGCTGAGCAAAACTGGGACCGAACCGAATTTCCGGTCCACGGTCCGGACCGAGACCGTCTCGGTCCGGTCCTCGGTCCAGCAAATCCAGGAAATTCGGTCCTCGGTCCGGTCCGGTCCAAACCCGGCTAATTCTCGATCCGGACCGAGTTGGACCGAATTTCCACTAATTTATTTTTTCAAATTTTATTACACTGCCCTTATCTAATAATATCTATTCTATTTTTAAATTTTACAAATTGTGCTATTAGTCCAAGTGGTATGTATCATGAAATGTAAACTGTAGGTCACATGTTCGAATTCCACTAATCACGAACGTATATAATTTTTTATTAATAATTAATGCATCCCATACTTTAGGGCCGGGCAGCCCACGACTCACACACCCGTTGGCGACGCGGGCTCGGCCCGATGTCGGTTTCCGGACCCGGGTTCGGCCATATGGCGGTCTCCGGACCCGGATTGGTCCGGGATGGGCCAAAACCAGATATTTTATTTTATTTTTTTAATTGAAAATTAATTTTATTTGTTATTTATTTTTATTTTTATCTTTTTAACATTAAAGCTAAATAATTAATAAATGTGGAAAAATTGAATCGCCTTAAGGCGAATTGAGATGAGGTGTCGCGTTTTATTGGACGCCTGACGTCATGCAGGGCGAAATGCCTGCCTGTCCGTAGAAAAGCCCAACTTAGATATATTACTTTTTTGCAAAACGTTTTTCACTAATTTGCAAGATTTTTTATTATTATTATTATGTATCACAAAGTTGCAAGAAATACATTAAAGTACCACTATTTCACAATTTTCTTTTTTAGCGTATCAGTACACCATGTAGTATATCAATGTCCCGCTTTTATTAAAATCAGGTTTATACAAAGACTTATAGACTGTTTGGTACTCGGATAGTTTTAGAGTTATCGAGATTTTTTAATCCAGGAATAGTAACCGAAGTTTTGAGGATGTTAAAAAATATTGTATGGTTTGAATTAAAGAGTTATAGGCTTTATAGAGGATATAATATGTTGTGTAAGAGTGTGTAATTGAGTAGGTTTATGTGTACGGATATGATTGGTGTTAAGGATATTGAATGATTGATTAATGGATAAAAGATAAAAAGAATTAAAAAAAAGGACCTAACTCAGCTCCCTAACTAACCGAGTGACAAACACTCCATGAACTCAGCTCCCTAGGAGCATTGCAAAAATTGAGTTAAAGAAATATCTTTAATTCAATGCTAAACACAAACTTTACTATTGCACTTATTTAGGACTTAACCCCCTAACCGAGTGACACTCCATTAATATAATCTGTTTAAAAGTGACTGGCACACTTCATTAAAAAATGATATACATTCATTTGATCATTTCTTTAATTCGGTCGAGTATCGAAGCAAAGACTTTATCGAAGTTGCAAAGACTTGTTTGCCCTTGAAAACTCTATCCCTAAAAGTGGCTGCGAAATTAATGACATACCTCTTGTTCGAGAAGTAGTTTCGTTCTTCTTCTCCTACTCCCTTTTGTTGCCATCTTCATCCTACTCACCTGCTAGGGAAAAATCTTCGGGTTTCTCTCCCTGCAAAACATTCACATAATTCCTCATCGTTTTACTCTTCTTCGCCAAATCTGTGTTAGATAATTTTCATCGCAATATCCCTTTCCTCATTCTCCATTCCCAATTCGCCATACCCAATTTTTGTCGATTCGTTAATCCGTCTGTGCCTGGTGAATGAAGATTGGCATTGTGTATTGACTATCCTCTTCGAATACTACCTAATTACTGCGAATTCTAGCTAGGTTTTGAGTCTTTGTGGTTTGCAGTAATGGAAGGAGATGATCGGACGTTTAGGGCAAATTTTACCACTGAAGGGGTTAAGCTTCTTCGCAAGGAAGTCGAGGAGAAGCTCAAGGAATTTATGGGCGATTACACTGACGATACGCTCGTGGTATGATTTGGGATTTTTTTTGAAATAGATCTCACTTTTTTTTCTTTAGTTGCCTTTTCAGTTTGAGTTTTGGCAATCAATTCATTCAAAATATTTGGAGTGAAGTTATGTGGTCTATCATCTGCTTTGTTTCGTTTTAGGTGTAATCGGTCTGTTACGTATGTTGCTAGAAGTTGTTCACGATGTGTTATAACTATGAAACCTATTACATTGCAACCAGGATTTGCCGTTATCTTTGCGATTAGTTGCTTGCTTGTACATGCATCTTGAGCACATATATTCATTGAGCATGGTGATATGACAGACACTATTGGTTGAATTCTGATAGTTAATGGCTTAAGTCTTTGTAAACTTCGAACTTTGTGCATATTATATAATCTACTTCTCTTCCAATTTGAAGTTAAGTTATGTGGTCTATCATCTGCATTGTTCAATTTGAGTGCATATTGTTGAAGTAGTTTTTGTTTGATGTTCATTAAAAAAAAAACTAATGTAAGGGAGTTATAAGGTGGTTCAAGGGTAGAGTGGAGGAGTTGCAAGTAGAAGGTCGGGAGTTCGAGCCTTGGGAGGCGTAGGTTTAAGGATTTATTATTTAATTTGTAATAGTTTGCCAATTCAAAAAAAAAAAAAAAGTATTTGAACAGTCCTAGCAGTTTATACATATATATTATATATACATATATAAGATTAGTAGTGTAACATATTTCTAGAGCATGAAATTAGGCGCTATTCTAGTCTGATCAATTTATTATAATGATGTCTAACATTAGCGGATGTTAGGCTCTATTCTATTCTGTCACTGTTACATCCCTAGCAAAGCTTGCTGCTTTTAAGATAGACTATTGTTGGTGAAATTTCCACGTTTTAGGTTATTTTTATTTTCATCTTGGCTTCAGCACATCCATAGGGGTCAGTGAATGACGATTCCCCCCCGGTCCCCTTTCAACTTGCTAAATATTGCACATACCAATCCAACCTCTCCTCCCCCCATGTAGAAGTTGCACTTTTTCTGTGTGTATTGCTAACATTCTGTGATCTGCTTCCAGGAATATGTGATTGTCTTGCTCAAGAATGGTAGGCGTAAGGATGAAGCAAAGACTGAATTGAATGTCTTTTTGGGAGATGATGATAGTGATTCTTTTGTTAATTGGTAAGGTTACTCTTTGATTGGATCATTGGAATAAGTGAAAAGTATTGCATACTGCATGCCAAGTAATTACTAACTCTGATAACATTTAAATTGTTTTCTGTAGGCTGTGGGATCATTTAGGATCTAATCTGAATCTGTATGTGCAATCTCTGGAGCCTCATCTAAAAAGAGCCCCTGAAAGAAACTCTTCGGAGGAGCCGGCTGACATCGACTCTGAAATAGACAGAGTAAGTTCCAAAAGGAAGGTGGGGAATGGTAAAAAACTGGAATCGAAACCCGTAATGAAGGATGCAGTTGATGCTTCCTTTACCAAAAGCTCTATGGCAGAGATCAGACATGTACGCGATGATTGTAAAGAGAGAGTTGACCGTACTAGGAGATCAGTTTCTCCTCGGCAAACAAGTAAGAAGAAAAGAACGCATCCTGAGGAGAGGGAGCACAGAAAGGTGATTTTCCCCCCAATTTTCATGTTCTACTGCAGCAAGTTTTAAAATTTGAGCAAGTCAATAAAAAGACTAATTTTTCGTAAACAGTGCAACACCAGTCAAAACAATTGGGTGGGTGGTCGTGTATGATTAGAAATATATTTATAAACTGTGGTCGTTCATAATTTTTAGGAAAGACCGGAGTTTTCGTAGGATTTCACCATCGCTAGCCTTTAGGCTTCTACGGTTCTACCTTCTTTGATTATAGGTTGTTATTGTTTCCTTAGTTCACAAGTATCAGGTGCTTTTTATTGTGGGAACTAGAACTTTACTTGTCTGAAAGTGCTCCTCGATTTGAATCTTTTTTTAGTTTGTAGTTTGAAGATAAAAATTAAAGGTGGACATCAATGCTTTATGATGTCCTTGATTTTAGTTTATAGTACTCATGGTGCTGTTGAATACCCAACTCCTTGTCCATGTTTTATCATGGTTAGCTTTCTGCATGTGTTTTGACTGATCGAGGGCGAAATGAAGTTCTTTTCAACATGTTGCAGAAACTATTACCTAACACCAGGTCTCTGAGTTTTTCATAACCTTGTGGCTAGGGAAAGATCCGCAACACATACTTATTGTGTATGCCCCAGACTTGTATGCAATTGTTAAGCATTCCTTGCAACATAGCCTGCAATAGATCTGGTCTATCTAAACGTTTTCTGACATATTGCCCTCCATTTTTATTAATATTATTTTTTTTATCTTTTTCGTTTTTCTGTGGAAGGTTATAGACTAGAGAAATTTAGGGTATGATCCACGTACAATTTTGACATTCTCACCGGGGTTGCAGTTGTAAAATTCCCAATTTATGTCTATTTTATAGCTCCAAGTCCTATTGAAAAGTTTAAGCTCCAAATTGGAGTCAAAATAGCTCCGCTGGAGTTGTTCGCCTCCAGAACGTAGCTGCAACTACTCTGATGTAAAGCTATGAACATCACAGACTGGAGCACTTTTAGTCACCCAATTAGATGGTGTTCTTGTCAGCTGCTGGTGCAGCCAAGATTTAGAAGGAACGTTAAACTTCACAAAAAATGTGATTTTGTAATTTTTTGAGCGGAAAGAGTAAAGTAAAAGCTCTCATGAATTATCAACGTATTTTGCTACTTTTTAAATGGAAGAATCATGCCCTTAGCGTAGTAAACTTTAGCAGAACCTGTGTGCCAAAGTTAGTGTTTATGTGTGTGCAAACACGGATACTTATATTTTATTATACAGTGCCGTTCTTGCAAACAATTTGTAGATCTATTCCACTTTCCTGCATTATTAGTTTGTGCCAACAACTTTGCATTTTTGATTGAGTTTAATGTGAAGCACCTAATTTTATCTATATCTGTATTTATACCTATTGGAATTTGGATAAGTATCCATTGAAATGTTCGATTGATATAGATCAGATCAGAAAATCCCATGGTAGAAATCAAGGTTAAAATAGATGCTAATAGTTTTTGTAGTTCAACTAGTTATTTGACTAATCAACTATGGCTGGTATCAGTACATAGAAAGCTAAACGTATCATATTCTAATTTTTGGAACTCTCGGGTATCCACATATCAGGGCTTTGTTGCTTTTACTTACATACTTCTCTCTTCAGAGTAAGCATAAGCTTAATTAACTCTCTGTATAGGGAAAACTTGCTACTTTTTTCCTAAAGATTAGTTAAGCTCTTTAGGATCTCTGCTATGTTTACTTATATATTTTTCCACAACTAAAAATTATCAGTATCCCAGATGCATCTTTGTTTTCCGCATGGAGATAGAATTAACAGAAGTTATTGTGGCTGCACTTCAAATGTTTCTTTTACAGTGTAAGGTTTTTAATTTGGTGTTCCGTCAGTTCTTTTATCTAAACATACTGGTTTGACTTTTACAGAGGGAAGTTTCTCGATCAACTGCAAGCGCACCACGTAGACTGCTTCAATTTGCTCTGCGTGATGCTGCTGCTACTTCTAGGCCTTCTAATACATTGTCAGAGCCTTCTCCCAAACGATTGCGATCGGTGGTTTCTACTAAAATGGATGACCCTGTTCCTTTAGATCGCCCTCAGAGAACTCGATCAGTAGCAGGAATGTCAGCTGCTATTAAAGCAGTTGAAGAAGCAGTCAAAGATGTGAGCACCGTTCGACAATCACGGAATGTATTTGATAGGTTAGGTCGTGGTGCTGGTGCTTCGAGCACAATTTTTCAACAAGAAGACGACAGAGGTATTTCTAAAGATGAAGAACATGGAGATTATATTAATAAAAAGGAGGAATCACATTTTGCTTATCATCAAAAGAACAATAGCAATAAGCGGAAAGCTGGAAACAAGTCATCTTTTCATGGTGACACCGGTGTAGATTCTGATTTGGCATATAATGGTGAAGCTGTTGAAGATGAGAACTTATTGGGTCATGGAGCCAGGAATCTAACACAGGCAGGAATATCTGATGGAAAGAGGGTGAAAGATTCTCCATTCCATTCTGGTGATGATAATGGCTTTCATCAAACTGTGAGTAGACCACATAAAAATTTGGACAAACCATTAACTTATGGTACATCGGTTACAAATGGTTCATTTGTCAATGCAAATAACCAGACAATATCTCAATATCAGAACATTAGGGAGGCAGCAGTGGTCAGCAGTGACCAGATAATACAAGATAGTGATGCGGTTGGTACTAAATCCAAACCGTGGTTGATGGAGAAGATGAGCGAATCTACAGTAGATCCTAACAGAAATGTAAGATATGTCTCTTCTTGTCATCTTTCAGCGTTTTGCTTCTACATCTTTGTTATATATATGTTGGTACTAATCTTCCTGGTGTTCGATGACTTCCCATATTGTAGGTAAAACATCAGGCCGATCCACAACATGAACCACCGAAGAGTCAGATACTGGCTGGTAAAATAACCAATTTTCAGAATCTATACATACCTCTCTTGGTCTATATTCTGCTGTAATTTTTCCTGTTTGCTACGTTACACTGACCACAGTTATTGCCATGGTTTAGGCATTTGTACATGTTCTTATTTTTTCAAAATACTTTGCATCCCTCTCACGGAATAATCAGAGGAAGAACTTTTCCATCTCATAAACTGTAGTGTATTGATACATGTGTCTTGTATTTGTATGCAGCTGCAAATTCCACTGGTCCGTCTACAGATGACGCTGATTTGAGAACAATCTTCATTAGCAATGTATGTAATTAGTACTTATTCAGTTATTCTTATTCTATTATTCTGATTATGTACCTCAGTACATGATATTCACTTATATGACGAACTAGGAATGCATTTTGTTACTTTTGCTGTTATTTCTTGCTGATATGTTGTTCCTTTATAGGTTCATTTTGCTGCCACAAATGATACCCTTTCTAGACACTTCAACAAGTTCGGCGTGGTACTTAAAGTTACTATTTTAACAGATTCAGCAACTGGGAAGCCAAAGGGGTAAGTTTTTTCCGACTATGCTGGTGTTTTCAATGTTACGCTATATTTAACCATCGCCCTGTAATGGACATATGGACCCCATATTATTATTAGGATATATATATTATATAGATAGAGTTTTAGCATTGATAGGCAAGTTATCTATCAGAGTACAAGTCTGCTGAGGTAGTTGTTCTATATATATATAAGAGTCATACAGGATTATTAACATACTAGAATGTCCTAATACGCTATGCATGTTCACTTTTCTATGGAATTTTATACTTTATTTTATGTTTTTTGTTTTAAAACTAAATTTAATTTATGATCCAATAAATTAATTTCTTGTAGGGAATCATTAATGTAATAAAGAAATTAATTTCAGAAACAAAATCGCGGGGATAAAGAGTTTGAAGGGAGGGGGAAAACGTATGAAAGTTGAACTAAAGAAGAGATCCAAGCGGATAGGTCTCCAAGAGACTTAACAACAAATGTTAGCTACATGTGGCTTATTATAAAGGGTTAATTATTCAGATGCTAGGTTTTATTTTAGTCTAGTTTGATCATTACAGTTGGTTTTTGAGCTTTAGGTGGTTTGTCTCTTTGGAGATTGGTGCTTGTTCTTTACTTTGTTTATGTTATTTCAGTAAAGTCCGGAAAAAAGTAGCTGTTGCTACAACAAATACTTATCTTTTTCTTGTCCCGAGATCCTCTGCTTTTTTTTTAAAAGAAGATCCTCTGCTCTACAACACTAATGATTTTGATTATTCAGGTCAGCTTATGTAGAATTTGTGACGATAGAAGCTGCTGAGCATGCTTTATCCATGGATGGCACCTCTTTCATGTCTCGAATACTCAAGGTATGTGTCTAGATGGCATATGGTTTTTTTTCTTTCTAATTGGCAGATTTGCATCCTCCTACCTGGTTATTATTGCACATCCTCCGCCCAAGACTAAATGTCATTATTTCCATTTATATTGTCCCAGTACAAATTTCATGAAACTTACGACGCATGTGCACCAACTCATTTGTTTATTACAGATACTACACTTTATTCATTCTAATCTTACTTTATTCTCCATCCACAAAATTAAATGTGCCATTTGATTTGGGACGGAGGGTTTATATGAGAGGTTGTACCTCCTTTTTTTTTTTATTTTGATTTTGTATTTCTAATTATTTTTTTCCTGGCAAATTTATCTTAAACTACCTAACACCTGACAAGTAATAAAGATGTTACATTTACACTCAAATTACACCTTTTGCCACTAAAAATTGGAAGGATTTTCATCAATTTTTCCTTTTTTCACATTTATTTTTAAACTTTTCACCTAGAACTGCACATCAGCCCTAATGTAAGAAGTTTTCTAGGATGGAAGGAGTGTACGTTATATTCTCGACATTGCTTTTGACCCATCCTGATTGTATTTGATCTGTAGGTTGTAAGGAAAGGTGCTGCTCAACCAGAAGCTGCTTCTGTGATGGCATTTCCTCGTGTTGCTCGAGCATCACCCTTTCCTGTTCCCAGATACAGCAGAGCTCCTTTTCCTAGAGGCATCCCCGGTTTATACAGGTCTCGTACACCATTTAAGCCTAGTGGAAGGAGTTTCCAGTGGAAGAGAGGAGAGGCCCAGCCCACTGTTTCTGATATGTCAACTCAGCCTACTCGCCATCTTACATATGTAAGACCCGAACCTAAAACAGAAGTCATGACAACTGGAAGTTCTGGTGTTGCTTAGCTCATTATTTTCAATGAATGATTAAATAAGAAGACCAGCATCAGAGAACCTTGGTTGGTAGAGGGGGGCAGTATATATGTTCTCCACAGATAGAAAGTAACCACAAGTTGGGGATGTCTGCATGATGTTATGCTGTGGTTCTTATAAAGAGAGATTTTGTTGGAAGAAGGGGGCTGTCATTTTGTTTGGGGTACTGAGCTTTCTTTCCTAGTTGTCGGCTGTACTTGTAAATACGAGACTCGGACTATTAGCTTTCAAGTTTTTGTCTGGCATTTAATTTTGATATATTTATAAGGTATAAAAATGATTTTAGAAAATGGGAAAAGGGAAGGAAAGCAATAAGATGAACGTATTGAACATAAGACACTCTGTTTTATGGGATTTACCTTTGGATTGTTGTGTTGCTTTACAAACAATGAATTCTTGAGAACTATTGCGAGAAGATTTGAGAAATGAACGGGTAACCTTTTTTTTCCAGTCGTTCTTTTGTAATTTTTGTTTCTGTTTTGACGAAGTCTATATAGTTTTCTTTTTTAATAAACGGACAGAATAAATTTATTGTCTATACCAGGTCTTCCATCAATGCATAGACTTTGTGATGGCAAATGTTGTACATCAAATGTGCATATTTCCTCGGTGCCAATTAGAGATAACTTTTTCTTTTTTTTTTTTTTTTTACTGAAAAGCAGCAGAAATCAAGGGCTAAGCTTAGGTTAGAATGGATACGAGACTTGTCCCCCTCATCGTCTAGTATGTCCGACTTCTAGAAAATTGAAGAGACCAAGAGTTAGAGGGATCAGATCGGCAATTCAATCCTGGACAAGTCCTTTTAAGGGGAAATTTCAATCGACAACGGTTCTAGCGAAGGGCCGTCATCCACTAGAGATGTCCTCAAAAGGAATCCAATACTTTCCACAACCCATCCCCCTCTCCCTACATACTGATATATAATCAAGGTGGGAAAAAAACCCACAATAGGCCATAAGCCACAATTACATCAAAGTTACCACTAGCCAT
>JAYMSL010004352.1:0-11194 GCA_036897195.1 Plantago coronopus | reverse complement strand
AAGTTCGTTATGACGAATGTTGTTGATTATTGAATGAACTAGAATTAGATGATTTATGAAGTTTTCCAAGTCCATTAAGGCGTGTTCAAATTTATATAGTGATACGGTTACAAAGAGTATGCTGATTGGTTTCAGGAAATGTATAGCTGCAAAAACAGAATCTGATGTACAAGTTGCTTCTGAAATTCCCGCGAACATTCTCCTTTCTTTATTAGAGTTGTCTGATACCTATTATTACTTCTTAGAGATGAGTATTTTGTTAAATGATGTGATTGTTTTCGTATTAGGCACTGGGGACCATAAGTTTGAACGGAGATTGCGTCTGGGTGGACCACTGGTTAAGGAAAACATAGCGACAATGGTACTAGAGAGGTAGAAATAATATACACAATCTAATGAGATCTTTGTCTTGCCATTTTTGGTCTAATTTCAGTTTTTCCTGTTATTAGTCCTTTCTATGGAAGAAGGCGTCCTGTGCTTCAGCGGGGTGCAAAACTCTTGTGTGTGAGTGACTTGCTCTTATTAGGAAGAGCCACCATTGAAGAGGCTCGTAGCCTATTACACTGGTTGGACGCTGAAGGATTCGGTAAAGTTGGTGTATGTGGACTCAGTATGGGTAAGAACTGCAATCTTTTGTTCTACCTTAAAACACATTTGTAAATTCAACACTGATTCAAGGAATATGACATTCCTTTCGGTCCTAAACATGTCCACGATGTTCTCTTTTAGGTGGAGTACATGCTGCGATGGTTGGGGCGTTGCATCCCACGCCTATTGCTACGTTTCCGTTTCTGTCTCCACATTCTGCTGTAGTGGCATTCTGTGAAGGAGTATTACAGCATGCTACTGCATGGGATGCTCTTAGAGAAGATATCTGTGTGCAGAAGACTGCCATGACACTCGAGGAAGTAAGGGAGCGAATGAGACATGTGCTGTCACTAACAGACGTGACAAGGTTTCCGATACCCAAAAATCCCAATGCGGTCATACTCGTGGCTGCCACGGTAAGTTAATACTCATCGCTTCATTATATATGTTTAAGTACAGATATATTTGCTCGTGTTCTTGGATTATTCACATGCATCCAACTTAACATGTTTTCCTTTCTTTGCATACATTCAAAAACATTTTATTGTTCAATTGGATAATTACTACCAAATGAAAACCAAAAGGAACTATGGCATAAAGTCATAATCATAGCAAAGTTAACTTGAGATCATGATATCTGTTAAGCACACATTGAATCCATGATTATTGCTAAGCCGTGTGCGACGTGTTATATTTCATCACACCTCTGTAAGTTTTGTATAGTAGCAACTTACAGATAATACAACACACGGAGACAGATACCTTGATGGGTCAGCACATTACTATTAAGTTAGGGCCCGATTCTAATCCCTTGATATGTTTTTGCCTTTCTTTCGCACTGTAAATCCTTGTCCAATCAAAACGGGTTGCCTCTTTATATTTTGAGCATGATTTTTATACTCAAATCAATAGAATGTGATATAATTAGCAGATAAGTTTCGACTTTCATGAGAAGCCTAACGGATCTGGACACTCCCGAGACTTTCTGAAACATATTTTAACTCAACACTAAAACTGAACTCATTTTCACATAAGCCATATTCCAGCAAAGAACACATACAAGTGGATTATGGATTCGCATTTATTCTGGTGTGAACTTTTCTTCTGACTATATTGTTCAACATTATTGACCACTTGGAAGATTATCTTGTACTCGCTTACATACGACACAATCATTGTTTTTCCTTGATTAATTCGTTATTCAAGTCGAGGAATTGAATTCTGAAAGTCTCAATTTTTTATTTTTTTTAAACTTTCAACTTTCCCTTTCAGGACGATGGCTATATCCCAAAACATTCCGTCTTGGAGCTCCAGAAGGCGTGGCCTGGCTCAGAAGTTAGGTGGGTCAGCGGTGGCCATGTATCCTCGTTCATTCTCCACAATAATCACTTCCGCAAGGCCATTGTCGATGGACTAAATAGATTAGACTGGAAAACATCTTCATGACAACCCGTCAAGAACTCACCCATACGTCCATACGTATACATTAATTTCCTTTTCTCTTTGTTCTTTTCTTGTTATTTAACCTCATAACCTTGTATACCGAAACTGTAGATAATATCCTGAGCCCTGAGGGCTGTGGCAACACCCTGTTCACAATTTTAGATGAATAGAGGGTCGAATGTAACATTCAATCTTTGATTTGTTTACGAATAACATGACAAATCCTTGTCATTGTAAGTCAAGATTATCAATGTATGTGTCCCCTGTTTCGATGCCAAACATGTGTATTTATGTTGAATCTTGAATGAGCAATCATCTGGCTCTTGGTTGTTATGACTATTGAGTTTCCGAGTATTGATTGATTCGCCTCAAACAGAGTTCCCCTCTTTTCGCCATGGTGCAGCGAAGAGTCACCATTACTTCTATTGCCTTTTAAGGAAAATCCGAGATTTCCATGAAGGTTCTGATGTACCTATATGGTTGTGAATTGTGATCATCTACATTCCTCGTCAGATCCAACATTCACCACTCCTTCAGACTGTTGCTGAGCAACTATGTCTGATTCCCTACTTGTCCGACTGTTGCTGAGCGACTTCTGGATCTCCGCCTACTAGTAGAAGACTAGAAGTTACTATAAGCCATCGGTTTCCCTTTTCGGAAATCAACTAGCTACGCAGAGAGACATGCATAATCTCTATAAGCCCAAAAGAAAAACAGTACAAATTAGTTCTACATTCCCATCTAGATTTGATGACATGCTCTATTATATATCTGTACATCTTCTATGGATGTCAAAACAAAAGGAAACAACTTTGTAGAGAACAAAACAGAACTACTGCATATGTTGTAGGATCTTAAACATAGAAAAACATCTAAAAGTTTTAAGTTAGCTAGTAATGCTCTCCTCTCGGCGCGGCTTCTCTTCGCTTAGCTACTCTTGGCGGGGGCGCGACATCCAGAGGGAGCTCAGGGAGCGGAGGCGATGGAAGTACTCCGCGATTGCCAGCAAACACCGCGCGACTTGGCGGGTGGTTAGGATTTGGTGAAGGTGGTGGAGAGTCTGGTGTCTCAAATTATCAGCCTGTTTTTTAGAAGTAGTTCAAAATTATAAATGATTATATTTTTCTAAAAGAATCTAAACAAATTCTTAGAAGTAGTTCAAAAATATAAATAATTTTATGTAAAAAAAATCTAAATAATTTTTTAAGACAAAATGAAACTAAACAGCACTCCAATGATTTGAAGTAGATTACAACTAATCATGCATACATGAAATTGACATTTGGTGAAAGATGTCTCTTAACCAACTCCATGTCAACACTCTGACATGATGTAACAACTAATCTTGACATGAACTCAATGTATTAGTATCATAATTATCAACTATATTATATCTCATTTGACTTTTGAATGTTGGCCATTGCGACACGAATACGAATCGTAGACATTTATATATTCGACAAGACATGTGTTACAGTTTGGTGTATACGTATACTGGTATATACTGGTATACCGGTATACGCACATTGTTGTGGGAGAACATGTGAGTGTTTATGTAACTACAATACATGTAACATGTAAAGTCATTTTGTGACATATATAAGATTTGAGGGCGAAGTACCTGTCTGACGAAACCTTCGAGGGTGGAGAGCTTATTGATGGCTAGTGCCATTTGGCCCATGTAGGTGCTCATGTTAGGCGAAACAATAAGTGATTCGGAACTTATCGTCTCAGATAGCGAACGGTTCAAAGCATCGAGTCCTCGAGAAAGGGCTTCTTCGGCCTCATGTGTAGATTGTTGCAATCCACATATTGCCATCAGTTGTTGCTCTGTCAGTGGCTCTATTTGGCTTAAAATTATCTAACATTCAAAGACATTTAAGGTGTTAGGTTGTGTATTTTTATGAAACTATTACTAATCATTAATGTAAAAAGTCATACTTCAACACAAGTATCATATCATAATTGAAGAGTGAGGAGTAGGAAATTTGATGAAATCATCTAAAAAGTGGAATGCAGCATTACTAAAAGGACTTCTACTAGCTTGTTATATGTCTTTGGTATAATAGAAAAAATTGTTGATAAAAAATAAAGATGCAAAATAATATATCTTAGAAATCAAGGTGGAGTCGAGATCAAAATCAAGGTATGAATAGCTAGGTCGAAAATGTATTATGAAAGTTACGAAACATTACATGTGGGTAAAAATGTAACTTAACATGCTATCGCCTATCGGTACCACGTCAATATAGCTTCCTACTATATGCCTATTGATAGTGTGATACCCAAAAAAAGAAAACTAGAGAAACTAACAATATAAGCTTGTTTGGGACCTGAGTCGAAAACATACGATGTATATTTTATTTTATTTTTTTTATTTTTGTAATTTGACCGTACTACAATACTAATGTCTCTTCCTCCTACTTTATTCGGGGTCTAAGTTGTCAAATTCTTAGAAAATGACGGGTTTCCTATAAGATAGAAAGAAAGAAAAATTGTACTAGATCAATTTTAGTTTCTTTTAAATGTTGTTAAACATGTGTCTCGATGTCTTATAAACTTTTTTCATGTACATATATAGGAAAACACTGACTTTTACAAGGCTGCATCGTATAAATTCAGGTTCGTAACAAACAAGACACGCGGAAAAAACACGATCCGAACAACCCGTGTTAGTCTCGACACAAGTCGTATGGATTACCAGAAGATGTAGTAACAAACATGTGCTTTATAGCCAGGTTAGGTTTTGTAAACTAGAAAGAGCAAGCAATCATGTAGCATCTCGTCACTGTACTAAATCACACACGTTACGCACGAAATATTCTTTGTGGAATGTTTGAAAATATCTATTTGTTTCATATTAATGCAAGTTCATTTTTGGCATTTGGATGTCATGGATTTACTCACAATTTCAAGAACATGTACCATTTTCGGCAAATATGTGATGTTTTGAACCTGAATAAATATCGAAATAAGATAGTGTGACAGGCAGTATTATCTCGTAACAGAAGTTTTAACACGAAACGTATTTAACAAGGGTGATGCCACAAGATCGAAATTTTGATTTAAATTGTAGGGAAATTAAAAATGAGATAGTGTGACAGGCAGCAGTATTATCTCTTAACAGAAGTTTTAACACGAAACGGCTTTAACAAGGGTGATCCACAAGATCGAAATTTTGATTTAAATTGGAGGGAAATTAAATTTCATTTGAAAATTGTTTGAGAAAAAGTAAATGTATTATTTATCGATTTTTTTTAACTACATGTTAAATAGAAACAATAAAAAGAATTATTTCATTTTACATTTTACATTTTCTACTTAAAACACGAAGAGCCTACAAAATTATTTTTTAAATGAGCCAAGTGAATTATTATTTGCATGAGGAAAATTTGATAGCTTCACTTGACACTAGCAGCAATTTATTTGTCACATAGGCACTTGAGATACGAACCTTAATCATCTCGGAAGGCCGAAAATCGCCTATCCACAAGAAGCAACGCTCCGCCGGGGTCTTCCACATGCCGGAAAACAAATGGAACACGTCGGATTTGGTCATCATACTCTTGAGGTTCATCATTTGGTCATAGTGTGCCAAGCAACTGTCAACAAAGATCCGAAGCTCATTTTCCGGCAAGTGATCATGCACTGCCTTTCGTAGCTCCACCATCATCCGGAGGTGCTCCTCCATCCACCGGTTGTACTCCATGTCGAAAACTGCTGCCTCTGCAGTAGTCCATTGAGCTTGTGATGAGTGACTAAATTTGGCATACCATTTTCTTGAAAGCATTTAGTAGAGCAAATGTACAACATTGACTATTCAATATATAGCTAGTACATCGTCTTCGTCTCACATAGCATGTGAGTATCACACATGACCCGCACATTGTATTAGAGGATGTAAAGATTACACCCCTAACACGTATAAGGTTCTCGTTTTCTTTCTTCTTCTTTATCTTTTTTTTTTCAAGTGAAAATGATGATTACCTGAATTCATGTTGCCCATGGAACTAGACATGCCCTGGTCTCCTAAAAGATTATTTCCACCTAAATAAATCCCCTAACAAAATGAAATGAAATTAATTAATTTGAGAAAATATTGAATTTATATATTGTGTTGTATAAAATGCAAGAAGAGAGTTATTATATATGTACTTGGGATCTAGCTCTTTGTAGCTCTTGTTCCAGCTGAGCAAGCTTCATCCTGCTAGTCTCTAAGTTCTGAACATAAGCCTGTAATTTGCATAAAATTAAACTCGATAATCACGATTAGCGGAATTTTAAGGAAAAATTGAGATGAATTTCACAAAATTGTTTCTGATTTTACCTTCTTCCTAAGCCTACTTTTTCTTGCTGCTTCTCTATTCTGAGCTAGCCTTCTCAAAGTCTGCATTAACCAAAATGTTAAAAGGAAAGAAATCGAATTCAGACCCGGGTTCTTATAAACTTCCGTTAAATGATATATATCAGTAAAAGAGAGTGATAATGACCTTAGGATCTTGTGTTTTAGGCCTGTCATGTGCCTTATGGTTCCCCTCAAGCTGCAACACCAGATAGATCAAGAAACCAAATCTTTTTAATCAAAATAGAAATTAAATCCCAGTTGACATTTGATGAATCTGAAATGTTTATTGAATTTAAACCAAACACTCCAACTAAATTCTAACTACCTAATATTATTTTATGTCCTTTACCTTAACAACTTTGGATTGTTGAGGAGCAGAAGCAACAGCAACATTGTTATTAGGGTTAGTAGATAAGTCCATGGACGGTTCAGATGACTTCTTGGAACCACTTGTGTCCGACGAAACTAATCCACTAATATTTCCCTATCATAGACAAAAACGTAACAATCAATGAAACTCGGAGCATGATGTAGCAAAGAACAGACCTCCAGAGTACGGAGATGAAATCGAGGAAAGAGGGGGGAGATCAAGAAGTTGGAAAGGTTAAAGCTTTGCAGTTTTTGCACCTTTGATGTTGTCCCTGGAGGATCTACATGCATGGGCTGAGAAGGGAAAATGTTCAGAGTTGGTGGCCTTATACCTGCAGAATTTTCTGAAACAGAAAGAAAAAAGAATTAAATTCTGAAATTGATAGGTATAATTCAGTAGGCATAAAGTTAAGAACAAAAAAGTATATAAAAATTTAGTAAATTTAGAGATTTTATGAAATTCATGTAACAAAATTTGTAGTTACATGCTATGGTCCAAAAAATCAATTAAGTGATTATTTCATAATTTAAAGTTTTAAACATAAGATTATAAATGTTTTTATTTCAACTAATCCAATACTGAAAAGAAAAATAGATATAGAAAAATTTGCCTTGAGAATCTGGTCAAGAAACATACATAAAATCAAGGATTTATATGAAGTCCTTCCAAAACACTTTCCAAATGATACCAATCATCAATTTCCCCTAGAGGATCTCAAAAGAGCAAAAAAGAAATAATGAAAAGAAAATTAAAATAAAAATCAATGAAAATAAGAACTTTTGAAGGAAATGAGAAAGAACACCAGTTTAAGTATAGGGAAAACGAAGAAAAAGATTGTTGAACTCGTAGAAAATGAATCAAAGAAATCTGTATTTACGTCTTTGTTGATCTTGAGCTGACTGATCTTGGTCATCCAGGTACAAGAAAACTGCTTGATCGAATTCTCCCAAGTCGTATGCACCGCCATCTTTGCTGCTGCATCCATCAACACAGGAGAATAAGCAAAACAGCCTCCTTAAAAATGGACAAACTTATAGAGAGAAAAGGAAGGTCTAAAAAGATCTTACATGTTGAAAGGTGGGGGAAAAGGTGACGAAGATGAAGACGTCGAGTGCATCATACCAAAATTCTGCTGCTGCTGCTGCTGATGCTGATGATGATTTGAATAGATTTGCTGATGATTTTGCTGCTGCATAAGATGATCATGATGATGGTTGTGAATGTTTTCGTTTTTATCGGAATCCATCAGCTGCAGATGATGATGTACCACTACTACTACTACTGCTGCTCAGGATAGCAACTGAAGAAGAAGGAAAAGAAGATGAACTTGCTTGGTTTAATATAAGGAAATCAAGAACAGCAGCAACCATAATAAAAATGAATAAAATCAGTAGAACTGGTACACATGCAAACAAAGGGAAATAAAATCAGGAATTGAAGAAGATGTTGTTGAGTCGGTTGTGGATGTTAGCTAGAGAAGATAGAAATGGAGGAAGATGAATTAAATGCAACAGAGCCAAAGGACAAAGCCTATTTTAAGGTTTTCATCCTTCTCTGCAAAACCAGGAAGACTTTTTTTGGGTTGAAAAATAATGTTGAAAGGAGAAATTTTTTTAATACTTGTATGTGTGGTTCTTTTGTTGGGAGTGGGTGGGTTGGGACTTGGTAGGATGGGTTAAAATTTTGTCGATACTGACTGAGAATTTATGAGGAGGCGTTTTGGTTTTACAATTCATCGAAATAAAGCTAAAATCTTAAAGCAACAGTACTATAATATTTAGGGTAAATAAAGGGATTCGGGTTTTGAGTTTGATGGTTTTCGAGTTCCTTGAATAAAGATTTTGGGAGTGGGTGGGTTTGGAAATGGTAGGATGGGTTAATATTTTGTCGATATTGACCGAGAATTTATGAGGCGTATTGGTTTTCATCGGAAGAAAGCTAAAATCTTTAAGCCAATATTATACTAATATTTATGGTAAATAAAGGATTATTCGGGTTTTAAGTTTCATGGTTTTCAATTTCCTTGAATAAAATTTAGGGAGTGGGTGAGTTAGGAAATGGTTGGATGGGTTAAAATTTTGCCGATACACACCAAGAATTTATGAGGCGTTTTGGTTTTACAATTCATCGGAATAAAGCAAAAAAACATAAATTAAAGCAATACTATAATATTTTTGGTAAATAAAGGAATTCGGGTTTTGAGTTTGATGGTTTTCGAGTTCCTTGAATAAAGATTTTGGGAGTGGATGGATTTGAAAATGGTAGGATGGGTTAAAATTTTGTCGATACTGACCGATAATTTATGAGGCGTTTGCTTTTAAGTTCATCGGAATAAAGCTAAATCTTAAAGCAATATTATAATATATTTGGTAAATAAGGGACGGATTTTGAATTTGATGGTTTCTGAATTCCTCGGTATTGAATAAAGATTTTGGGAGTGGTGGGTGGGTTTGGACAGGGTAGGATGTGTTGAAATTTCGTCGAAACTGACTGAGAATTTATGAAGCGTATTGGTTTTACAGCTCATCGATCGTCGGGATAAAGTTAATATGCTAAAGCACCATAACTTTGTGATAAATTCAAAGATCTTGGTTTTGGGGTTTTGAAACCGCCGATGGGTGGTTTTTCAGTTCATCGGTGTACAAAGCTAGGTATACATTTTGGGAGTTGTTGGGTACTTGGGTCTGGACATGATAGGATGGATTGAAATTAGGTCAATACTCAACAGGAACGCTTTGATTTTAATTTACTCATCGGAATAAAGTTAATACTCTCTCTATCCCATGTTAAGTGCACCATTTTGACTGTTTGTGGTTGACGGCTTCCGGCTTACGGCTTTGACTACAAATTAATTTTTAATTATAACGGGAAAATGCTTAACAAAATCATATAATGAAACCTTACTTTTCTTAAATTAAAAATGCATTAATTACCATTATATTTAAAGAATAATATGTAGTCAAAGTCGAAAGACGCTGATCAGAAAAAGTCAAAAGTACACTCAACATGAGAGAGAGAGAGAGTACATATGTTAAAGCACCGTATAACTTAAAATATCTCAAATATGGATCTAAAACGACAAAGTGAGAGTTTTTTCAATTCATCGGTATGGAGTTATTGATTTAGGAGTGGTTGGGTGTTGACACGGTCAGATGGGTTAAAGTTTTGTTGGAACTGGCCGAGAATTCAATAAGACTAATGGTTTTACAACTCATCGATTATAAAGTTAACATGTAAAACACTATAATTTTATTGGTAAATTGAGGTATTTCGATTTAGGCTTCAAATCCCTAGAGTGATATGATTTTCCATTTTCTCTGTACAGAGATTTTAACAGTGGTTGGCATGCAACTTTGTGGAATCTTTGGTTAGCAAGGAACAACTTGGTGTTTAATGACAAATTACTTAGTCCGTGGAATATTTTAGACCAAATTAAACTTAATTGCTGGACTTGGATAGACGTGAAGTTGGGTGCGGGTAGACATTTTAACTACGTGGATTGGTCTCTTGAACCGATCTTATGTTTATCGTAAATCGAACAGAATTGCGTGAGGTATGTGGTTTGTGTTTGCAGGGTGTAGCTGGGGCTGGGCGCCGAAGTGCTGTAGACTTCGGGATTGGCAAGGGTGAGGTTTGGTGTCTGATACATGAACATTTCGGCTGGGGCTCTTGGCAGTGAGCAGTTTACCGAGGCCTATGTCAATACAGTGAGGTTATGGTGGGTTGGGTCGGGCTTTAGACTAGCGTAGCGGTGTATTAGATTGCTTTTGTATTTTGCCCGGTGTGTGTTGTTGATTCGGGTACATTGTATTAGAATCTCTTTGTAACTGTGTGGGGGACTACGGGCATCCGGCCTCTTGTTGAACTCTTTTTCCTACGAGGGGGTTTTATCCCGAGTGGGTATTTACCTTGGAGGGTTTGAGGAGGCAAAAGTGGTCGGGACACATTGCTCGGAGTCACTGAGGAGGGAGATTGGAGTTGTGAGGCGGTCTTGGTTTTTGGGTGGGTGAGGCAGTTTCATGCGGAACCCACAGTTGTAAATAACTTTCTCTAATAATAATAAAATATTTTTGCCGTTTCAAAAAAAAAACCGTGGTTGGGTGGGGACATGGTGGGATGAGTTAAAGTTTTTTGAAACTTGTCGAGAATTTATGAAACGTTTCGTCTTTCCAACCCATCATAATAAAGCTAATGCGTTAAAGCACCACAATGTTTTTGGTTTTGAATTCACATAGTAAGTTGTTTTCGGTTTCCTCAATATAGAGTTTGGTCAGCTGTAACTGTTCTCAAAGTCCGCTTTAATATCTTCTACTTAAAAGGAAAAAAAGAAAAAAATTTGGAAAGGAAAAAAGAATGAAATAACCATAGTCACGGGTTCAAGTCAGAGTGAAACTTGCAGATAATTCCAGAAGCGTCTAGCTTTTTAACTCATCAAAATGAACCGAGAT
>JAYMSL010004351.1:0-11194 GCA_036897195.1 Plantago coronopus | reverse complement strand
ATTAATGGAGTCTTCTATTTAAGTTTTTATTTTTTAATTTATTTTAATTTATTTTTAAATTATTTGAAGTTATATTATTGTTAAATTTTATAATTATTTGTAGTTAAATTTTAGTATCATTTAAGTAAAAGTAAAAAGATTTAGAGTGAAATCGCAATTATAGTAAGTTTGGAAGTTGCAATCTAGTCCAAATAATAAGGATATGTTTGTTGTTGTTTATTAAAATTGAGATTCAGGACTTAGATGTAATTGTTACATCTAATGAGATCCCGATGAGTAGGTGTGAATGTGATCCAGTGGGGGTGATATATGTAATAATCCCATTATTAAAATCAGTATGTTATTGTTACTAAACATGTTAACACTCCTTTCAATATTAATTCATATTCATTCAATTCATACTAGATTTATTTAGTTCATTTCACTTCAGTTCAGTTTAAAGATTCTGAGCTGAATCAACTAATTCTTGTAAATGAATATGTAATCTTAATCATTTCAGACAACGAAGCGTAGCTAAGTTGGTAATACGTTTCCCTTCCAACTGATAGGTTGGGGGTTCGAGTCGTCATCCTCAAGGAATAAATGGTAAACCATTATTAATCCTCATTTTACCGTTGAGAAGAGGAACCATAAGGTAGTCCAACGGTAGAATAAAAGAGTTGAAAATCTTTACAAGTAGGAGGTTCGAGCTCGCGCTCTAGAAGTTACATGTTTAGGTGTGTGTATATTAATTTTTACTTTATAATTTATAATAGTTTCTCAATCTAAAAAAAAAAAGAACAAAAAATCTTGACCATTTCACAATTTTCAAAACATTGTGGACCAAAATCACTACCGATAAAACTATCTTAAAAACCTCACATTTTTTTTTTACATTTTGTGGAACCCCGGCTCAGTTCCATTCACTTTAATTTTAGTTGTATTTTATTCAGTTTTGATTCGTGTAGCTGATATTTATACCAGAAATAAATTCAACTTAATTCATGTATATGTAGTTGAAATTTATATTTTAAATAATTTCAATTCTATCCAAATTTGTTCAATTTAAAAATGGGTTTTTTGTTCAAATAATACTAAACTTTTGTACTTTTGGCACAAATGAGACTAATCTTTTTCTTTGGCATATATAATACTAAACTTTTAAACTTTTTGCACAAATAAGACTTATTTTTTTTCTTGGCACATATAATACTATGCTCTCATCAATTTGAGACAAATAGTACCTCAAGTTGATTCTTAAGCTAACACCCACCTACGTGTTCCGTAAAAAGTGAATATTCAAGGTTACGTTTGTTTTCACAATCACAGCTTCCTCCAAATTTGCATCAAAGGAAGGAATTGTTCGCTACCTTAGAGCAGCATTTGCATCATGGTTAATTGTGATTGATTAATTCATTTGTCATTTCGTTGAAATTGATAATTTTCTATGATGATGTTGAACAGGTATTGACATTTGTATACAAAATGCAATATTGGTCATCCTTTAAGTGAATATTGGACATTTGCATACAAAATGTTAAGAAATTCTAGAGTTGATCAATTACATTTTGGGAACATCAATTTAAATTGATTTATGGTGGATTTGGCCATCCTTACGTATTGTTATAGAAAAAAAAATTCCAGTCTTATTTATGTCAAAAGTTCAAAAGTTTAGAGGTTTTACTGTATTATATGTGTCAAGAAAAAGAAGTTTTACTGTATTATATGTGTCAAGAAAAAGATAAGTCTTATTTATGTCAAAAGTTCAAAAGTTTAATATTATGTGTGCAAAAGAAAAAATTAGTCTTATTTGTACCAAAAGTTCAAAAATTTAGTATTATTTGAAAGAGTTGGTCTTGGTGTAGACCACTCTAATTGAAAGACCACAAAAAGACCACTTTTAAATCCTTACCCCAACCTAACTAAAACCTTACCCCTTATAAAAAATTAAAGAATTCATGTTAAAACCTTATTTAATTATAAATTATTAACAATTTTGTTAAAAATAATACAAATATTTCCTAATTAAAATGAAAAACAAATCTATTGACTATAAAATATTTTGGAGTTGACTCGCCGATGTCTTCAATTTTTGTCCTCTTTCACTTTTCTTTCTCAGAGTATCTTTTGGCCCTTGACTTCTAATCACCTGAAGAAAAAAAAACGTAACCTTAAGCCATTTGCACAGAAACCTCAACCATTATGCATATAAACCTTAAGCAACCAAATATATACAAAACCTTAAGCGACAAAACACAAAACCTTATACCACAAAACACAAAACCTAAGGGAAAATGGTGAACCCTAAAAACAAATCGCCAATCAAATAAAAAACTGCTCTTCGGATTCAAACGCCCCTTGTCCCCATGCTTAACCCTAAGACCTAATTAAGCGGTTATCATCAGTAACCTTTACCTTAACACATGAAAACCTTAGGGTTATAAAGAAGAAACCTTATGACAATTATTCCAAAATCTAAGGGGAAATGGTGAACCCTAAAAACAAATCGTGAAGCAGAGTAAAGACCACTTCTTGGATTCGACGGCCTTAATTAGGGCTTAGGGTTTGTCCCCATGCTTAACCCTAAGCCCTAATTAAGCGGTTCTCATCACTAATACAGATACAAAACCTTTACATCAATACACTAAAACCTTAGGGTCTACTGAATAAAACCTTTGGACAATTATTCTAAAACCTAAAGGGATATGGTGAACTCTACTAAAAACAAATCGTATATAGATAAAAACCACTCAGATTCGACAGACTTAATTAGGGGTTAGGGTTAAGCATGGGGCTAAGGGCTACCGCCCTTGACCCATGCTTACCCATAGGCCCTAATTAAGCGGTTATCATCCGTAAGACCGATACAAAACCTTTACCTTAATACAAGATAACCTTAGCTCACAATACACAAAACCTTAATATAACTAAAACAGAAAACTTAACCAACATATGAACAAAGCATACTAAGTGTTCTATAACAAAACCTTACCCACCAGAACATAAAACCTTATCCCACAAAACACAAAATCCTAGGTAACAAAATACAAAATTTTAGTCCATAAATACCCATCAAAAAATAATTTTCTTAACTTACGTAAAAGAAGCAACATGTGCTCCATCAACAAAACCTTAACCACCAGAACACAAAACCTTACATCCATAAAACACAAAACCTTAGGTTACAAAACACATAACCTTAGATAACAAAATACAAAACCTTAGCCCATAATTTGCGTATAAACTAAACCTGTGCTCCATCACAAAACCTTAACCACCATAACATAAAACCTTATCCCAAAAAACACAAAATCTTAGCAACACCGAACTAAAATCTTAACAAAAACAAAGTACCAAAACAGAACCTAAATCAATCAAAACTACATGTTTGTACAAGAACATAAACCATATCAATTACAAAACCTGTACAAAACGAAACATAAAAACTTAGCCACCAAACACTATAACAGTCTTAACTAGCCTATAAACTAAGCAATCTCAGTGCTCCATCACAAAAGCCTTAACCACAAAAACATAAAACCTTATACTAAAAAACACAAAACCTTAGCACAATGAACTAAAATATTAACAAAAATAAACTACCAAAACAGAACCTAAATCAATCAAAACTTTGTTCAAATAACATCAACTATGCCGAACGTAAAACCTTAAGCATTCTCAAAATGAACCTTAACAAGCATTTTTACCACAAAATCACAAAACAAAGCAGAGTCAACAAAGCACTAACCGCAATTATAGATCGAGAGGCCACCGATCCGATCCGCGACTCATACGTCATTCGCACCTTCACCATCGCGACCAAATCAACCTGACCACCGAACATGGAGTCATTGCGACCAAATCGACCGGACCATACGCCATTCGTACACGTCGTCATCATCGGAGAAGGATGCGGTCGTTGTGTGTGCCGGAGATTCGTCTCCATTAGTGAGGAGAGATAGATCTGAGCTTGGGTAATTAGCCATGAGAGAGAAAGATGGAGAAGCTTACTGGAGAAGAAATGAGAAGAAGGGGAGAGAAAGATGGAGAAGCTTACTGGAGAAGAAGTGAGAAAAAGGGGACAAATGCTAAAATTAGGTTTATATAGTAGACTTATCCTCATAACCCGGACCGCGAATTTTCAGGGATAAGGTTTTATGTTATGGTGGTTAAGGTTTTGTGATGGAGCACAGGTTTTGTTTATACGCAAATTATGGGCTAAGGTTTTGTGATGGAGCACTGAGATTGCTTAATTTATAGGCTAGTTAAGACTGTTATAGTGTTTGGTGGCTAAGTTTTTATGTTTCGTTTTGTACAGGTTTTGTAATTGATATGGTTTATGTTATTGTACAAACATGTAGTTTTGATTGATTTAGGTTCTGTTTTGTTACTTTGTTTTTGTTAAGATTTTAGTTCGGTGTTGCTAAGGTTTTGTGTTTTTTGGGATAAGGTTTTATATAGTGGACTTAATAATAACAAATGTTACTTAATAAAAAATGGGTTTAATTGATATTATGATCCATATTTTGAACTTGGTAGATTTTTTCCCCAACTATAACAACTACTCCTACTTAGGAGAGTTTTCTTTGGAAATATTACAGAATAGAAGTATGGACAAATTTTGCCCTCCATCAATTTGGCTACATTAATTTAACAAGATTTGTTTAAAAAAAAAAGAAAAATAAAAGGATGAAGAACCCAACTTCTACATATGGAGATGGAGGTTAAAAGAATCATTGAATGAAAACTTCTGGTAAGACAAGAAAAGCAAATGTGGAACCATATCCAGAGTGGTTACAATTAAAATTCGAATTGTGAATATAATAAAAGATTGAAAGAATGTCTTGTACACCTGACGGATTTTTCCGCTCATTATCGATGTATTGGTGATTATAAAAAAAATAAAATTAAAAGAATAAGATTTGAAAAGTAGACACTTATATTCTACTGTTTATTGACATGTATAGCTTGGGCTGCCTCGCCTTTGACTGCCATTGTTGTTATTGTTGGTTGTTGCAACACTTGCGTTGATGTTGCCAATGGGAGCTACACTTGTAGTAGTGTTGTTGTTGTTGTTGTTATTGTTGCCGGTGTTGTTCAAATTGGTGCCGATAAGTGAAGATATGGCGACAGCCAAAGCGGCTGTTAAATTGGCGGGATCAGATGCCAATGCATTAACAGTGTCATTCAACTGCCCTTGTTGTGACAACTGTTGATGCGTTACATGATCCATATCTTGGGATGACGACATATGCAGACCTGTAAACTTTGATTGGTTGTACAAGGCGTGACCAAATATTTGTGGAAGAAGGGGGTTTAGATTTTGATTATGTGGATTTGGGAAGGGCATTGGAAAGTGAGTTGGATGGCCCTGACCCTGCTGGTGGTTTTGGGGTTTGGTGAGGTCAAGTGTAATAGTAGGAAATGGGGCAGATGCAGATATTGTTGCCATGCTTGAGGTGCCGCCGGTCAGGAGAGACCTGGCAAACATGTTTGAGTTGTTCATTATAGCATCAGCACTTGACATTGATCCTGAGAGTAGCATTTTTGCCGCCGAGGACGTTGTTGAGGCCATTGCCATCGCCGCCGGGGGCAGTGGGTGATTGTGTTTTCCCTCGTACGTTGTTATCAATATGCTTTTATCCTCCGCACATCTTTGGACCTACAATTAATTACAACATTACAACACAATACAATAGCTAGAATACAATCATCTAAATGAAAACCCTAGCTACTTGGCCAACACAAGTTAAGTTTCTCTTTTAATACACTGACTGAATGAATTTTGATCTAACCAAAGTAGAATTTGGAATGAATAGACTTACTTGTTTGCGAACTGGACAACTATTAGCCATTGTGCACCGATAGTAAGCACGAGGGCATGGGTTTCCCTTAGCCATCTTCTGCCCGTACTTTCGCCATTGGCATCCATCCGAGATCTATTCAGAAAATCAGATTATATATATATTAACCGTAACACTAGCTACTTGAGTTATATATTAGTGGCCCATTCATAAAGCAGCAAATGCAATTCCGGACTGAGTTATAACGTTGTATGGAAGAAAAAAACACTCTAAAATAATACGTAATCTTACTTCCTCGGTTTCATTGACATTTGCTAACTTTTTTTTATTTCAAGTATCATTATAAACTTAACTGACTAACCAAAAAATGAAAAAGTTTTTATTGCACTAGTTCAGTTTTTATTATTTATTATTTATCCTTGTTACTTAGCAAGTTTAAAATAGCAAGTTTAAAATAAAACGGAGAGAGTATATAACAATAATTGAGTTAATAAAAGATAAATAAAAACTTTATAAGTGTAGCATACGTACCACAGCAGCCTCCGTTCGCGTACGTACAGAGACACGGACCTTCCTCATGGTTGCCTCCGTAGCTTGATCAACATTCCTGGGAGAGTTAGAGAGCCTAGGCACCTTGTTTTCGGGACTTTGATCACGTTCGGAGATGTCGTATTTGTCATGACCTGATAGGTGCTCGCGTGCTTCACCTGATGTATCCTCATTCACTCCAGATGGCCCCAATCCAAGTTCAATAAACTGTCTAGGAACCATTGAAGCTTTTCCATGGCGATTTCTGTGTTCCTGATCAGTGGCTCTTCCAGACGCATTTTGATCAGCTTGCTGTTGTTGTATGAGTAGATGCATTTGAAAACTCTGTAAATCATTTTTTGCTTGACTCAACTCCTCCTTTAGACGTTGATTCTCTGAATTCACCATCTCCAGATCAGCTTTCACTAATGTCAACTGCAAATATTCATCTAACAGTTGGTTACATCTAAACCTACTAATTGAATCCCAAACACCTAACCTAAATCAAATACTTTACAAAACATACATGCGGATATTAAAATATAAAACATTAGAAATTAAATTAAAATTACGTACATGGTAAGACACTTCCGAGTAACTTAATTGGAAAATCATTATTCATCCTATCTTTGCTACTTCAAATATGATATATTAAAAAAAGGTAACAACATATCACAACTTAGTAATACGTTTCTAATTAATAGGCTAGGCTCGAGTCACTCAGGACCATTTTGTCTATTAATCCTCCCTTTATCACTTAAAAAAAAAACAAATATAAAAGAAACAATAAACATAAATTTTTTTAATATTTTAATTATAACAATAATGTTCTTAATTGAATATTATGCTTATATATATATACAACTTAAATATCCAATGTTTTGAATAAAATGACAGATGTTGTAAGCACACTGGTCGTTTTTTCATTGTTACCTCTTGTTTAACTCTTTGCTCCTCAGAGTTTGTTCCGTCTTCAACGCCAGACTGGTCACTACCAGTATTGGCAGCAGTGAGAAGATGCAATCCGGTCTGCACAAACCACATGAATGAAAAAGAACATCTTTTAAGAATGGAAGAAAAAGATCTGTATAGAGAATTGTTGGTGTAAAACATACATTAACATTGTAGGTATCCATGATGGACATATTTTCAGTAAAATGAGCATCTGCATTGGTTTCTTCTTCTTGGGGGTCTCTGTTCTCCACGAAAAAATTCATCTCGTCCATGACTTTGCGTTTTCCTCCTCCTCCTCCTGCGTTGTGATTTTGGTTGAGATTGAGAGGGAAGTGAATTGTGGGAGGTGGTGCTGAAGGTGAGTGATCCATTTGTGATTGTTGTTGGTGTTGTTGTAGTTGTAGGAGTAGGAGTAGTGTGATCGATCCGGATCAAAGGAAAGTCCACAAAATCCTTTGGCCAATTTTGGAGTGAGGAAAACTGGAAAGAGATATATAGAGAAAATAGGAATAATTGGTCTTCTATTGACTCGGCTATTTAGTGGCAAATGAAGACCAAAGATGATGTTATAAGAGATGTTGTAGCTAGATTTGTTGAAAATAAAACAAGAAAAAAAATAAAACCTTGGCTGAGATGCAAGGATTTTTATTGAGACTTGAGATCCCATATGGAAATGGTCCAAGTTCTTTTCTAGTCCTTTCTATTTTCTACTAAGATTGTTACATGTACTAGTTGCCCCTAAGAAACTCTTTCAAAATCTTAAATCTCACTTCATGTCCTTTTAACTATATATAGTCATTCTTGTTTGTATCACTTTCTTGCAAGTTTTTAACTGCTAACTACTTTGACTTTTGTTTGGGAGACTACTAGAATTTTTTGTTTCCATGTCAACTATTACAAATACTAGCAAGAATATTCATGTACAACCTCACCATTCTTTACTCCTTAAAAAGTTCTTGACTGATGTTAGATAAATGTGTAAAAGTTCACACTTCACGCCAATCAATATTTGACAAAATTATCATATGATAAGGTCCACACCACACTTTATTGGTGTCAATGACGTCGACACAGTTTTACGGTTGTACAATATTGTTTATCCCTTAGACAACCAGGTTAGGGGGGGGGGAACATCCATAAAAAAATTAAAAACTTTTTGTGTCTAATATCAAAGAGCGGAAGACTTTATATTAAGTGCTATGCCAGACTGATTAATTCAGTGAGCTTTTAGAATTGTTGTGCACAAATAGATGGGAAAACGGTAAACTTAGTCCAATAAGTTTATATGATTGACACATGCAGTTTACTTTTTTATCCCGATGGCAAATTTAGTCCAAGTATTCATAACTTTGGCAAATTTAGTCCAATTATTCCAAAATCTGGCAAATTAGTCCAAATCACGAACTTATTGGACCATGCGCGTGTTGAATGCTTACGTGTCGAATTTATCTGGAGAACTATGAAGAACTAACCCCAAGTTCGTCTCCATGTCAGCATATGACGTCATAATATATTTTTATTTTTTTATCAAACGATTTGATAAAAGTAAAATGGGTAATTATATTTTGTTCCCTCCCGAATTGTTTGTTTTCTATTTAGGTTCTATTCAATTCACCTGAAAATCTCTAAATTGAACTGAATGGAACTGAATTGTACTGAAGTATAAAGTAAACCATGCACACCTGAACTTAATTGAACGGAACGGACCCGAACTGAACTGAACACAACTGAAATTAAAGTGAACTGAACTGAATACAACTGAAATTAAAGTGAACTAAACTGAAATTAAGGTAAACTGGACATAGCCTTAGAAATGAACATAAATTTACATAGATGTTGGTTTGTTAAATTTCAGATTTGTTTATTCATTTATTTTACTTTTTTGGTTTTTAAATTTTGGTGACACGAATTTACGACTTGTTTTTCGGGTCTCTTTGCCTTACTTTTATCGCTCTTTGTCCACGTTTTTGTGTTTTTATTATATTAATTTTGTTCAGCTTTACACGCTATGTCTTTTCGCAGATAATTTGGCGTTTGAACAATTTTAGCGATAAATAGGCGTTTTAAGGTGTTTTGAAGGAATTTATCGTCCCGAGAAGCTCAAAAAACAATTATTCAAGTTTGGAATGAAGTTCGTGTAAGACGGTAGGGTTCTAGTGCCAGTCAATAGACTTCGCTAGGCCGAAATTGCAAGTCGCTAGGCTCCCACGCGGGAAAACATAGCACGAAGACCTGTCTCGCCGCGCAAGCGGACGGTCGCATGCTCCAAGCATGCGCCCGCCCGGTCAGGCAGTAGCTCCAAGGAGCTGAAGATGGCGAGCGGACGACCTAATGCTCCAGACATGCGCCCGTCCGCTGTTAATCCTAGCCAGACGAATTTTTTCTATTATTGCACTATAGATTGATTTCCCTCATTATTGTAATTATACGCTTTCAAAGACAACGAAGAGCATAGATGTGATCTTGGGATTTTGTCTAATTATCCTCAGTACCAACCGGCACCAAGGACGATGACATTAGGATGCGAATCATTCCCATGTGTCTTCATGACAATGCTAAGGCCTGGTTGAACTCGCTCCCAGGAGTATCTCTCACCACTTAGGCCGAGTTTAGTGATGCTTTCTCGGAGAAGTATTATCCTTAGTCGAAAACTGCAGCTCTGAAAGCTCAAATTACCCGCTTCCAACAAAAGTATGAAAAGACTTTCTAAGAAACTGCGGGATAAGTTTGAGGTGCTAGCAAAGAGTTCCCAGCGTTGTGGTTCTGGAGGCAAAACTCTGCGGCAAAGAAAAGCAAAGTCTGCTAGTGACTTCGTTGGTACAGGATTCTTGGAATCGATGCAATCCTTTATTGAATTTTCCAAGAAGTTTATCCTTAATGCTGAAAAACATCAAGAAGCCACTAAAAAGCGACTTGATGCTTTAGAGGCTACTGATGAACAAATGATGTTAAAACTGCAACAGCTTTTGGAAAGAACGTCTATGCACGAAAAAGGAAAGTGACCAACAACCACCGAAAAGACTATGGCTATTACTGTGATTATTGAAGTCTCGGTAGAGATTTTCAGTGACAAGTGATGGAGCTAGAGTTGAAGTCGGGAAAGAAAGCAAGAATACTCATGCACCGGCGATTCCTGTAGAAAGAGTGGTTGACATAGCAACACCAAAAGAGATAGTACCAATTACCGAGAGTGTGGAAATTGAGGAAAAGCAGTCTCAAGAAGTCTACAAAAATCTCGAGTCAAAATCTGAGATTGAGCCCTCACCACCGGTTTATGTAATGAAGTAGAACGCTTTTTCCAAGAGAAATCGAGGAAGTTTTGATGTCAAGTTCGGGTTGGGAAAATCCGATGAAGTAGTTGGGATGCTAGAGACTGGAGCAAGCGTCAATGTTCATCTGTATAGCATATACAAGGCAAGTGGCATAACTGGTTTGAAGGAGATGTTGGTGTTCTTCCTCCGGGGTCTTCAACGATGATATGAACAATATGGAGAGTGTGACAAATCTGGGATATCTAATCGGATCGTGTAATCACTTTCCGAACAAGATTATTCGACCCTTAATTCAATGCCTGGGTTTCACGAATATCTTGCGGGGATAATCCGTTAGAACAATCGAATTCAAGGCACTTTGAGATTCGATAGAAGAGAAGAGTTTTTGCTTGTGTTGTTAGAATGAGAGTTTGGATGTTTGTGTATTGAATACAATAATCACAAGTGCAGAGATCAGATGAAGGCAATGCCTTATATAGTTAGTAACAAACCGAGGCGGTTACGTAACCGAATTTTAGATAAAATTCGGAACCAACAGGTGCAACTGCAGGACTATGCGCCCGCATACTCCAAGTATACGCTCGCATAATCCCTGCTCCAAGATTCCCAAAAGTTACTGGATGACTATGTGCCCGCGTACTTGGAGTATGCGCTCGC
>JAYMSL010004350.1:0-11195 GCA_036897195.1 Plantago coronopus | reverse complement strand
ATTTATTGCTTGAAAATCATTCAAACACTAAATCACCTGCGAAAACACATAGCGCGTAAAACCGAACAATATAGTATAACAAAATACTAAAAAACGAGGACAAAGAGCGTTAAAAGCAAGGCAAAGAGATCTGAATAACATGTCGTAAACTCATGTCATCAAGCAACAACATTGATACGAACCTTGTACGAAGTAATTCGACAAAGAGAAGAGAACATAAACTTGAGCTTCTGATCATCAACATCCTCATCAAGATTCTTTACATACAAAGCAATCGACTCAGGGGATGATGTGTGCCAATTCTCTCATGCATACACTTCAGTTGTGCCTATCTTTCAGACTTTATCTGTGCCATTACAACATGCATCTTTTGTCCACGAAAGAGAGACCCGTGCAATGACTCAACCGTGTTACTGAGATCTCCATGCTTCTGAAAATTCACGAACCCAAACCCTTCCGGAACTACCATCATCATCCTTCATCACTACCACATTGTTACGAGAACCAATCGTCCGAATCGGTGTCTCAAGTCCTCTTCAGTTAATTAATCAATCAAGATTTTCACATACACGTTTGTAGTGGACTGATTGATTAAGAAAAACTTGATTGATGCTATAACTGAAGAAGACTTGAGAAACCAATTCGGACCATTTGGTCCTATTAACAATGAGGTAGTGATGAAGGATGAGAATGGTAAATCAAAAGGGTTTGGGTTCGTGAATTATTAGAAGCCTGAAGATGCAAGTAAGACGGTTGAGTCATTACACGGGTCTCTCTTTCATGGACAAAAGATGTATGTTGCGATAGCACAGAGAAGTCTGAAAGAGAGACGCAACTGAAGAATATGCATGAAGTGATTGGCACATCATCATCCCATGGGGTGATTAATTTGTATATAAAGAATCTTGATGATGATGTTGATGATGATAATCTGAAGCTTATGTTCTCTTCTTTTGGTCGAATTACTACGTGCAAGGGTCGTTCAATGTTGCTGCTGCTAAGTAACTTTAGAGAAACATTCTATCAGATTAGTACTACTCACTTGGTTTCTATTCACACCCATCAACCAGGAGTTGATGCAAATTCAAAAGACAAGAAAATAGCCAAGTACAGTACCTCCATGACTTTCTGTAGTCTAAGATCCTGGAAATCCATCACAATTAGCGGCTGAGCAGGGCGCGTCTATGCTAGACCCCCTAACAATATATTTTTTTGATCCCCACCGTTCAGATTCAATATTGAAGTGACAGCTAGATGTTGTCAAATTTTTGTGGTAATCCAGCGGTTGAAACAATCTGAAATGCCACTTTCCCACATTGCGCAGTGCTACCAGATCTACTCGATCGCAAAAATCCTATATTTATTTGTGGATCTCCAAACCTCACTCTAGCATGTTCACGCCTCAGACATAGGATTCACCATAGCATAGATTTCTCTATTAGACTGAAATACATAATAGTCAAAGATTTTTCTCAAACACAAGATGAAAACCATGATGTTATCAAACACACTTAAAATCTCTCTATTAAACCTCACCTTTCTGAGCTTCTGGTGACACCAAACCCTGGTCTGGTCCATTTCTAGTAACCTTGGATGCAGTCTGAAACTCAACAAGTGGACAAAAGTTCTCACTCAGCATCTGCGGCTTTAGATTATTGTGTCAACTTACGACTATTGCGGGGAATTATTACATAGGAGAGCTTGAATTCTTGTAGTTCTCGCAAGAAACATTTCCTTGTTTCCCGTCTGTTTAACGTGGACTAGGAGTTAGTAAGTTCTATCAAGAAGAAATGCATGACAAATAAATGAAATAAGACTGAGGTAAAATTATAATCGATTGAGGCAAAGTTGTCGTGCAACTGCAGGTTAGTATTCTTAATTGGCAAAAAAAAAAACACTAATAAATCAATTCAATATATATCACACGCATCAACAAATCAACTCATGGTTAATGGATGCATATCAAAAGAAGAGAAAGGAGCCAAGTCCAGTACCTTCATGATTTTCTTACGACATGAAAGATCAGGGAAAACCACCACAGTCAGTTTTCTCAGAGATCCAATGGTTGAATCAATTGGAAATGCCACTTTTCCACGACTGCGCAATGCTGCCAGATCTACTCGCAAAAAAAACCTATCTTTATTTGTAAATCTCCTAACCTACTATTACAAACTAGACAGAGAATTCATCACATCATGAATTCCTCCACTAGACTGAAAATACAAAATAGTCAAAGATTTTTCTCAAATCTAATATGAAAACTATCATTGTTATGAAATACACTGAAAGAGCTCTCTCTCTGGAGGCAAATATCAATATTGATTCAAGACTGAGAAAATAATGTCTCACATGACATATATATATGAGGTCTGCAAAACCCTAACCCTAATGACTACTCGCTGATGGGCTAAGCCCAACAAAATCCTACTTAACTAGCCCATGTCCATTAATAAAATAAAACAAATAAAAATAGTAGGCACATTACCAATTTGCCATTTATGTCAATGTGTCATTACTCATTTACGTCAATGTACCAGTTCCCATCATAACATTAATTTTATTTCAATTGTGTGACTTGTAATTATATTTTTTACAACATGAGACCGCTTTAACATTTTGTCATTTCTAAATACTTTGTTACGCGGATGAACTATAATTGAAGCCTATGGCTTGTTCCATTTCGTTGATTTTAGTTTTTAGAATCGACAAAATTTAATTCATCACTTTCGCAATACATACAAAAGTAGCTATAGTATACAAGAATTTCACCCGTTTACATCATCCACTTAAACCTTTAGCTCTACGCTCTAGACCACCACTCCCTTGTACCTTAGTTTAGACATTACTACTAGTTTGCAAGTTGAACCCTTTATGTCTTGTTGATACTCCATTTTGTTGCAAATCTAATTTAGTGATTAGATACATGATGATTACGATACCGATTCAACAATGAAGAGGAGAGATACTTATGATCTTTCACTTGTGAAACATTAAACAACAGTCACAATCTTATGATTAAGGCTTGCGAACACACTAAGCGCAAACACAATATTGAGAAAAGGATGGAATGACATAAATTCTGAATTTGTGACTTGTGCTGCCACACGATATAGGGAAGTTTGGAAGTATACTAGCAACAGTTTCAAGGAAACTAAAAGGTTGGAGGTAGTGCAATGGTTCATAGTGTAGTACACGCGGAAGTGGTTCACGGGGTGATCGACTTTTGCACCATGTAGTGGTGTGAGATATTTATGTTTTACAACCCTCGAAATATACTTGTGTAGTTGAACACTGGAGCTCCAATTGCATCGACGAGAGCACAAATCAAAGGTGCATGTATGTAACAAACCACTGCTACAAAGCTTCCATGAAAGCTCTTAAACATGGGAGCTCGTAACAGGCTATAAACATGGAAATTACAGATCTTGTTCGAAGATCCTAGCTAAGAAGTAATGTATGAACTACAAATGCCCTACAATTTGTTCGATTTGCGAATGACTTATGAAAATCAATTTGGGAATTAGGTTAGGGTTAGGGTTCACGTGAAAACTTTGGGGGTTTTAATTGATGAAGGTGTGTTTGGAAGTAAATACTTCCAAAAAAACCCAATCCACCCCAACTTGCCAAATAGAAAGAGAAGACCAAAACTGTGGTCTTGTGTGACACAACCCCAATCGATCGATTATAGGACATATAAAACCAGTTTTTAGGGACTAAAATCGCGAAGAACATGTCTAGGAAACTTAGAGTGAGCTGGTGTAAGCTAACTTTGTGAATATGCATTTATTTTTGGGAAAGAAGAAGAAACAGAGCATCCTCCTTTTTTAGTAGAGCATATTGTTATTCATACATTTTCGATCAATTGAGCATAACGAATGAGTTACTACTACTACAACTACTACTGTAAAACTGTACTACATTGTATAATATGTTGATAATTAACTGGTCCCAGAGATTGTGAATTAGTTATATCTGTACACTAATTACGATTTACGAGCAGTAAGTTCTCTGGTTGTTAATATTATCCTTCGCGCTCGGTTTTTGTTTGAACTTCAAAAAGAGGAACCATTTTGGTGCTCTGCTAATTTAATGGATACTCACAAAATCATCCTCACATCGACATAATCTTCTTTGCATGAAAACCGTCGCACCGGAAACGTTTCCTTAAGTAATATCACTATATGTCTCTATTGGTGCAATATCAAAACACGTCCTACTCACATAAGTCAGGGTTCAAATGGGATCATACCAATTCCGGCTCGAAACACAACATCAAAACGGGCAATGGGAAACATTGTTCTTAATAAGGTATGATATAGAAGACTACCAAACAAATTAAAACAAACCAGAACAATTTAGAAGTACGACATCAATGATGATTTGTTCGGAGGAAACACAACGAATCAGTCGCAACGTTCCTCAGGTGATGAATTCTTCAAGACTTCCATAGCTTCCTCAACCTTCTCCCGGAGAAATTCTGGCGACTCTATTAGTAGTCGCACTTCTTCTAGGTCTAGGTCCAGTAGAATGCTGGTGATCTTCAGTGCCATCTCATGATTCTCATCCACTTGCTTTTCCACAAGTGGGAACAGTCTTTCTCCCATTTCCTACATAACAAATGGCATGGTTCATTGGTGGTCACTTGCAGGTAAAATTTGAAACTGATCATCGAAGGTGAGAACAAATTTGTTACCATTTTCTGAGAAGCAAGTGTTGTCCCAGGCCCAGTTGATGTCCCAACTCCAACCGACATTGATCCAGATGATTTTTTCTTCTCCAATTCGGAGCTACCATTTTTGCTCTGAACCAAATGTGGTCTTCCTCCATTATTACTATGGGGATGAGCATTAGGCTTGAGAGATCCATGACCAAACGGAAGATACACTGGTATCTGTTGTTGTATCTAACTAGATGAGTGGCGAATAAGTTGAATAGACAAACAAAATGGAGACACAATGGTCATTACGCAGCTATTCAGAGGTAAAACACCAAAAAAAAATGTAATAAAAAGTTGAAAAGAACAAGCATTCTACAAACTTGCAGATGCGGAAACAACATTGGAATCGGCAGAGGTCTGATCATGTAACCGAACGGGTGATGGGAACATACATCTTGAACCATAGGTTGTGGCAGCAAAGGAAGAGTTGGAGGAATTGGGAGAGGCATGAGAACAGATGGAAGTTGCTGGTTGAAGATTTGTGGCTGGGCCAATGTATGCATAACTGCAGACGGTAGGTTGGGTGAGAACATAGCATGTGTATCTCTTTGTTTCTCAGCAACTGCTACATAGAGAGGATGTTGTCCAACAACTTTACCATTCATTTCCAGTATCTGCATATAATAAATAACGATAGTACTTTAGGCTTGTTCAGTTCACCTTAAAGACAAAAAACTTTATACGAGTTAAATTAACATGATACGAGGAAAAACAAACCGCGATGGCTCCTTCGTGAGCGGTAGAGAATGATACGAAGCCAAATCCCTTACTCATTCCTACTTTGTTAAGCATGACCTGCACACGTAAAAAGAAATAGAAACCAAGTGAGTATTGATCTGGACCAAGCGAATGTTGCTCTAAAGTTACTTATGAGCAAAAACATTGCTATATGTCGGAGGTGGAGTTGTGGTGGTGCAATGTGGCAGCGGCAGGGCTGAGTTGTTTGCAGAGAGGAGAAGGGAGAGAGAAGAGAAGGGTTTTAGAATTAGGGATTAGTGAAGGAGAAAATGATTATAACTAAAATAAAGAGGAGAAAATAATAAAGGAGAGTGAATTTTGATGTAGAAATGAAAAGGGTCTCTCATTGCAAGAAGTTAGGTTGACGAGGTCCTTTTCTTTAATAAGGAACTAGAAAGGGTATTTTAACCCAATTTTCCCCCCTCATATTCACTAATCACTAGTTCAGTTTGGGCCGAGACTCAACATAAACAGTAGCTAATGCATGTGCAGCCTGAGAAGGACAAAATCTAATAAAGAGCCCCAACTCTTTGTTTTAATTGTTGTTCTGTTTTCTTTCTCTTTTCAATTCGCAAGTAAGTTTAAAAAGGTCCAAAGTTGAACAATGACAGGTTTATCGTCTAGCTTAGTTCGGTTTCATTGATTGCTTAACTCCATCCCTTTCTAATTTATACAAGAAACCATTTATAAACTATCTCCGGATACTTGAGAACAATTTTGCTTCTAACTTTTGCATCTGTAGTTCTATACATGTCATTCCAACTCAACAGTGAAATCAAAGAAATCACTCAATCTAGAATTCTATTCTACTCGTACAATTGCAAATTTCAGAAGTACCGGGTACGCCTTGTGTACATGCAAGAAAAGACAACAAAAACATTTTCATGGGACGATAACTTTTAGGTATAGCGATGACGTGTGATTGTTTTAAAACTATAGTCAAATTATATCCGTTTTATATACTTTTTGTGAACGGGAAGTTATAAATTGAATTTAAAACATTTTTATTTATATAATAAAGAAGAAAAGTTAAGAGATCAATCTAAAATCGTATATGAATCGAACTCAGGTCGGAATGAGAAAATTTCAAGAACTTACTAACTAAGCTGTAAAAATATTGTACAAGTTTATCTAAAGATTCCAACTTACAAAAACAAAACTTTCTCTAATTTTTATATACACATACACAATTTTCTTTTCAATTGTAAATTATTGAGGGACCTGGGCTAGAGTCCACTGTCCACCCCAGCCCTATGGGTAGGTTCTTGTTGAGCAGCCTCCTTTTGGATATTCATGTGTTATGCTTAGTTTTGGTGTGGATACGTAGCTTAGGCTGATAACCCCTAAAAAGCTAATCTTAAGCTTTATTATTTGTTAGGTGGCATCAAACTGACTTATTCGTCTAAATGTCTTTTTGTATTCATCAAGTGTCTCATGCAGGTAAGCTGATAGAATGCTTCCACATGATTCAAGGCTGAAGCTTGAAGTATCAGGCTGAATCAGATTTAATGAGTACAAGACATCTAGGCAAGAAGTTTTCAGGCTGAAGACAAAGAGAAGGTGATCATCAGACAAGTCCTTTTCAGGCTGACAAGAAGATTCCCAGGATTGACTTCAGAAGTAAAGCTGCCTTTTAAGTTTGTTGGATCACATGCTGATTTGGTGGTTGGTGACTTTGAACCTGACTATTTTTCCAAGTGGGACCCAGCTGTCTACATAAAGATTGTGTGCTACTGCAATCTGTCTACATCAATGTCAGAGACAGTACAAGGTTTGAAATGGACGGAAAGTAAATGTGCCTAACGGACATTTAATGTCTCTACCGGCTCTATTTACTTCTCTCATCTATAAATAGCCATGGGATTTCATTTGAAGAAGGTTACTGGAAATCAAGATATTCGAAGAACACTCAAGCATTCAAAGCTCTTCAAACCAAGCTCCACTGAAATTCATCCATAGCTTAGTTTTAATGTTTGCTTTGATTTCCAATCCTTGTATCGATCATACTTTCTCCAAGTATATCAAACCCAAAAGATCAAACTTACAATCATAATTGGTGTGTAAAGTAACAAAGTAGCTTCACAGTTTTGAGGGTGAAAAGTTGCGAAGAACAGTGTGGAGTAACTCGTGCGCAAGTGAAAATATACATTGGATAGTTTGTTTGCTCTAGGTGATAGAGTAAATAGGTTGTGTTTTATTCTCAGGTTAGTATATGATTTGTTGTAATCCCTTGAGGGAGTTAGCTGCTTATAGGTGTTAGCCAGCGTTCTGTAAACCACTCTATATTAGTGAATTCCAGGCCGAGGCCGAAATGGACTAGTAGAAGGATTACACCACCTTCTGAAACCACTATAAGTTCGTGTGTTGTTTACATTTCAGGTTGCATCTTTATTTTGATCATATTTGTTTTAGTCTCGAGCTGAGCTAAACACACTTACACACTTACACTGCATAAGCACTTACACAATATCACATGAAGCTCTATCACCACAGGCTGAGTTATTCAGGCTGCGAGAGTAAATCTGCTGCACAAAACCTCTGTTTGGAAGATCTACACTATCTGCAATTCAGGTTGCGTTTAGTTTTTAAAAGTCCATTCACCTCCCCCCCCCCCCCTCTGGACTTTCTCCACCCCTTCCAGGGACCAACAATTATGTTATATAGTATTTAGGAATAAGTTGTTGGAGATTATATGCTAAAAAATACATATGGACTAGTTTGATTTTTTTTCCCAAAATTACGAGCTTTATCAAAAAATCAAGTAATGGTTCGGCATTTAGCAAAAACGGTTCGGCAAATCGAATATCCCTTTTTTAATTGGTAAATTATCACTAAGCTAATCAATAATGCACCTAAATCTCCTAGCTAATTGCAAATTCGTCCACTTAAATTTGTACTTCACATGACTCGAACCCCTAACCGCCTAGTTGTAAGTTCCTCATTCTACCACCGAACCACCTTATAACCCCAATTTCTCATTTTGTTGAAATAATGAACATTAGTGGATATTTTATTGTCACAATACAAAGACTCTGAGCTATAATTAATAAGACACCAAGTAATAAGAATTAATTCAGAACATGTTGGAGATAATTATACGTTGTAACTTGTGCAATAAAACAAAATATAATATATATATATATGAGGAGTTACATGTTCAATATAATTTCCCCCAATACTAAAACATCACAACCCTAGTAGGGTGCTGGTGCAGGTGATAGACCAGTTGAAGCAGTATTCGCGGGGTTAATAAAGTCTCCATTATTAACATAATCATAATCAAGAATACCATACGGTGGAAGGCCTTCAATACGCGTAATAAGCGGAACTTGAAGATGGGGGCAATCTGAGTTGTGTGAATCAGTCACAATGACAACACATTGTTCAATCAAGTCATACTTCAGAATAGGATTTGTTGCCCCCTTGAATATGAAGTCGAACCATCCATTGTCGGTTCTTGTTGTATTTAGGATTTCATCATTGCATTTAAAAGCAGCAATTGCGCCTGTGACGCCAACGTTGAAATCATTCTCTGAGTCAGGACAGTTTCCATTAGCCCAAGTATCATCACAACAGAGTCGCCTTCCCACGAGAGTTATACCATACACATTTTCCACCATATGAGGTAATGGACCAGCTGATGTATGAGATGCAGGTGATGGGCTGGCTGATGTGTACGGAACAGGTGCTGGACCATCTGATATGTATGGTGCAGATGATGGATCGGCTGATGTGTACGGTGCATATGATGCACTGTCTGATATGTATGGTGCAGGTGATGGACCAGCTGGTGTGTGTGGTGCAGGTGATGGACCTGCTAACCCAGTGTACGTCGGGTTAATAAAGTCTCCATTATTAGCATAATCGATTATACCGTCAGTTGGAATGGCTTCAACATGTGAGATAAGTGGAACACGAAGGCGAGGGCAGTCTGATTTACTTGAATCGGTCACAATAATAATACATTGCTTAACCAAGTCATAGGCCAAAATAGGATTTGTAGGCCCCTTGAAAATGAATTCAAACCATCCATTATCAACTCTGGTCGTATTCAGAATTTTATCTTCGCATTTGAAAGCAGCAATAGCACCTGTAACGCCAACATTGAAATCATTCTCAGAGTCAGGGCAGTTTCCATTGGGCCAGGTATCGTCGCAACAGAGTCGTCTTCCGAAAAAGGTTAGCTCGTAGAGGTTTTGTACTCGCATAGGTGATGGGTCAGCTGATGAGAAGGGCGCATGTGATGGACTAACTGATTGGTATGGAACAGGTGCTAGGTTGGGTGATGTGTACGACACAGGTGATGGATAGGCTGGTGAGTACGGTGAAAGTAATGGACCCGCCGGTGTGTATGGAGCAAGTGATGGACCGGCGGATTTGTACGGCGCAAGTGACGGACTAGCAGATATGCTGGCAATTTTATTAGTAAAGTCTCCATTCCCAGCATAAAATGCGACACCGACATCATTAGATGGATTATCTGTAACACGTGCTGTAAGAGGAACGCGAAGATGAGGGCAATCTGATTTCCTTGAATCTGTGACAATGATAACACATTCATTAACAAGGTCGTACTCGAAAATAGGGTTTGTACGCCCGCTGAAAGTGAATACAAACCATCCACTATCAGTTTTGGTCGTATTTAGAATTCTATCTCTGCATTTGAGAACGGCAATAGCGCCATTAACACCACCGTTGAAATCATTGTCTGAGCCAGGGCAGTTTCCATTGGCCCAAGTGTCATCACAACAGAGTCGTGTTCCAAAAAAGGTTAGCTCATAAACATTTAGCGTCGGCACTGGTGATGGACTGGTTGGTGTGTATGACACAGGTGATGGACTGGCTGATGTGAACGGCGTAAGAGATGGACCAGCTGATGTCTGCGGCGCAGGTGATGGACCTGATGAGGTGTGTGGCGCAGGTGATGGACTGGCTGATGTGGACGGCGTAGGAGATGGACCAGTGGATGTCTGCGGTGCAGGTGATGGACCTCCTGATGCGTGTGGCGCATGTGATGGACCAGCTGAAGTGTGCGGCGCAGGTGTTGGACCGGATGATTTGGCTACCATTGGGTTTGTAAAGTCTCCATTAGTAGCGTAGTCAACAATACCTATACCTTTTGATGGAACTTCTATGACACGTGCGATAAGGGGTACACGGAGGTGAGGGCAATCTGATTTGCTTGCGTCTGTCACAATGAGAACGCATTGGTTGATCAGGTCGAACTTTCGTAGGGGATTCTTATGCTTACGCCCCTTGAGAACGAATTCAAACCATCCATTGCTGGAGATAGTTGTATTGAGAATTTTGTGTTTGCATTTGAAAGCAACAATAGCGCCAGTAACACCAACGTTGAAATCGTTCTCTGAGTTGGGGCAGTTTCCATTGGGCCACCTATCATCACAACAGAGTCGTCTTCCAGAAAAACTTAGCCGGAATAAGTTCGGTTCATGCTTAACCGTAGCGTTGGCTAAGGGAAATAGGATGAGAAATGTGACTAGGGAAAGAGTAAATAGATGGTAGGTATGAGGCATTTTGGAGATTATGCAACCAAGTTGAATACATATGGTTTACTATATCTTTTTGTTGAAGTGTAATGAAACTATGTGAACGTCTCTATCTCTATTTATAGATTTTTTTTAAAAAATTGGGAACCCGCAGCCACTACCTCTTAGGGTGTGCACTAGGTAAACCCAATTAGCTCACGCAATAGCCTGCAAACTACGTGAACCAAGTTAAC
>JAYMSL010004349.1:0-11196 GCA_036897195.1 Plantago coronopus | reverse complement strand
CTCCAAGTGCCAGAAACACGGTGGCATAAGATTGCCTGGTGAATTCTTCAAGTAACTTACTTCCTCAAACTTGTCAGGATGTATTCAGCATAAAGATCCCTGTCATGTTAACGAAGTCATACTCGAGTCATGTCGATGACGAATAAACATATAGATTCATTTTTATCAGAACCAGTTTCTTTACACTTACATTGAGTACTGAATGGCATCCTTAGCTACTCCAGCAGGGAGAAACTCATCCACAGCCACCTCCTTGTTCTCATTCTTCTTGTCTAAATACTTGGTTAAGGAAAAATAAACAGAGTCCGGTTGAGTACTTATAAAGTTATAACCTTACATAGCTTTCAACTTAGTACTAGCAGGAACAATTGTATTAGGTTAGCATAAGTTTTCTTCAACTGCAACTGACACTACTACAAAAGGCTCTAACTTAAGACTCTAATCTTCAGCACTCTGCAAAAACCCAGCAGATTCTCTAATAAGTCTCCTTTTCATGTAATCACTGTTTAACACTTTTAATAGCTTAAGCTACTGCAAGCATTCCCTTAATCTACTAGTATGAGACCGTTTGAACACAAAATGGAATTTCAGAACTAATAAAACATTTAACTCTAGGAAGGATACAATCTTCAAAGAAACGCTTGATTTCTAGCAGACGGTGCGGTGGCAGCTGACTAATATCAGTAAAATGGCGATACTCTGGATCATCAGCACAGACTGCAATGATCTTGTCATCTTTCTCGCCCTGATTCAGTAAAAATGTTATCTTTGATATCGAGATTATAAAACCAGGGACTTGATTCTTTATTAGGAGATTAGAAATACCTGATCAATCATAGGCATCAAACCGATAGCCCTGGCTCGGAGAAAGCTACCAGGAGCAACAGGTTCCTACAAACAAATACACTTTAGAAAACTAACACATGATAAATGGATCAATGCATTAAGTGGTGAGATTAGGGGTATTTATCATTTTGGGATAAATATTGTGGTGATAATTTTACTAAACAATCATTTGTACCTGCATAATGACAAGAACATCCATTGGATCGTTGTCTTCACAGAGAGTTCGGGGAATGAAACCATAATTGTGAGGATAGACCACAGATGAGTACAGAATACGATCAACCTGCACATCCCATTATATAGTTAGGCGTCTTCTACATGTAGAGTTCCATAGAAAAAAACACCACGCAAGATTTAATTTGAGACTGCCTTTACTGTCATACGTACCTTGATCAGACCAGTCTTTTTGTCAAGTTCGTACTTCACTTTACTTCCTTTGGGTATCTCAATCACCTGGAATGTTTGATTGATCAATACATAATACAAACAAAATAAAGATTCCTGAATACATGAAAATGTCTAAATTTAAAGGTTTAGGCAACTCAGAATACCAAGATTACACTCTTAGATAATATCTATATGAAGGGGAGGTAAACAGAAAAGACAAAGAAAATAAATCATGGATCCTATAGATACTAGTTAAAAGTATAATCTGGATGGTATACTTTTCTTTGCACCACGACGAAAAGACATGAGAGGAACTTTAGCTATGAGTATAACAAAAGCTATCTCCATTATGGATGCTAATTACTTTCACATCTCAAATATAACAGTCACTCAAACAAAAGTTCATGCCAAAAAGTAATGCCATGTAGCAGATGGAGAAAAGAGTACATACAACGTTAATAATTTCTGGTGCTCCAGGGCCTGCAAAAAGAATCGAACGAAATTCAAATGCCAGACTAAATAATATTTTTTCATATTCGACAAAATGTGGAAGTTCAACATACCAATCTCGAGATCATGCCACGGATGAGCAGCCACAGATCTTCTGGACAAAGATGAGAGGATTCTCTCGTTCAAACGGGGAGTAGGTTTGGGACGTTGTGGAACATCATGTTCAGCATCCATTTTCTCCTGGATAAAAAGCAAATAAAACTCATTAAGTTAAAAAGGCTCTGTTGTGTGGATGTAAAATTAAATAACTAGATAAATAGTACACAAATGTCATCACATCAGACGACTACGATCATATTTTACTCTTTTTAGATAATGACAGGCCAAATGGTGAATGTGATCCAATAAACTGGATCATTCAAAGACTCAAACAAAAGACAGTTCAAACAATCTGTTAGATTCTCTACAATAATCAATCGTATCGTTGAAATGCGAGTTCTCAGCTCAATTTCCGAATGACATACATTAGGCCTGTTAGATTCAATGGATACATATCAAAGACTCAATAAATGCTCCATTGATGGACCAAATCTACCCAAACATTCTTCTGATTTCATTAGCTAGATCTGATTCTACACTATATCTCACAGGACTAAAAGATTGATCAAAAACCGAACACGATCATCAACTCATCATAAACCAAACGACTCAGAAACTGAAATAAGGATCGACAATTGATCGATCAATCGATCGTTCTACAGAAAACTCATCAATCAAACACCTCTAGCTAATTAATTAATTAATCATTTATCTACTGAAAGCCTGAAACCAGCTATGTGTATGCCTGTATGTTATCAGTTTTCACATGAATTCAAAAACGCATATCAATCCAGTTCATCGAAATGGAATTAAAATGACAGGAAACGAAATAGAGGGAAAATGAGAAGCGATTGAAGAAAGGTTACCTGAAAAAAGCGATGAAGTGTGATGAATTAGAGGAAGAAGATGATCGACGGAGTAATAATATTTGTTTGTGAAAAGATTAGGGAAATGGTTGTTTATATAGGGGCGAAGAAAGGGAGAGAGAAAGAGAGAGATAGAGGGGAGTCGTGCTTTTTGGTCAACTCGGTTGTACATGAAATGCGGAGAGCATATTTTTGGCACTCGGGTCTACAAATGCTCTACACTGCAGATCTTTTTCATTTCATTTTTCATTACTTCCATTTTAATTAGATTAAGCGATTTGTTAAATTTTTAGAAAATATGATTCTAAGAATGCCTCTTTTAATATTCATAGAAACACATCATAGATATAAGTATACACAAACAAGTCCTGGATCAGAGTCTGTTGTGCTTGTGCGGTTAACTTGATTCACGTAATTTGCATGTTATTGCGTGAACTAATTGGGTTTATCCAGTGCACGCTCAAATGATTGTGGCGGCAGGTTTATCAATTAATTAAGGAAAAAAAAAGTCATGTATAACTCAGAATGTCGGATTTGGTACAAAGAAAGAATTACGAATTCCGCAGTCCGCGTGTAAACAAATAAGGTAAACATAATGCTGTCATACAATACAATAGCTAAATGCCGCGTCTGACTTGTTAATGAGAATGCGTAAAAAGTTGTTAGTTGTTTTGCTTGTATGATTCAGGGAAAAATCTCCGTTTTGTTTTTGCTGTATCTGTTCATGTTCACCATGTTATAAAAATATAATAAAAATTAAATAATTGTCACGACGGTGCCATGATCAAGGATATACACTGGTGTATTAGATTAATGATTCCGTCCGAGTTTAATTATTCATTTCTATTTAATTAGTTGTTTGTTTTTGTTCTGTTGGACGTTCTCAGGCAGAAAATATACTACTGCAAAAGTATTGGTTTGTAGTAAAATGATTCCAGGTGTTGATTCATGTGACAATGAATTTAAGTTCATATGAATGGAGATTCGAGTCCGAATCTTGTGAATTTACAATTCCATACTTCAAATTTCATAATATATTTTAGATAAAACTTGAATAGATTATAATTACTGTTCGTTTGGTGGAAAAAAAAACATATGTAAAGTACTATTGGATCATGCAAGATCGTGTAATTCCACAATGTACAAACATGACTCCATCGTTGGAAACAAGAACAAGTAAACAATCAAAGATATCCATAAAGTATAAACAAATTCCGATGTTAATCTATCTTTCCTTACATTTTACTAAGTACATTTCTTTGCATATTTCCAAATATATTTTTGGTTAGGCAAATTCATTGATCTGAAGTCCGAACATTTAAGTGCGCTAAATTAATGTAAATAATAGGAACCGAATCGTGAAATGCTAGTTGACTACTAAACTCAATGTGTACTTATCAACTAATCGAGTCATGTCATGTCACTGGTGAGTTGGAATTAATTTGCTTATTGCACCATCTTTATCCAAGTCCGAACTATAATATATTACTCCCTCCGTCCAGTAAATAGTTTCTCACTTTCCTTTTTGGTAGTCCAATACAAATCCTCTCATTTCAATTTTTAGACATGTGGTCCCAAATCTCCATCCACACATTTAATTACAACACATCAAAAAATAATTTAACCACCTCCACTTGCAATATAATACTCAAAAAATATTTAAACCTTATTTTGTTGACCAAAATAAGAGTACTGTGAAGTTTATTCATGGACGGAGGGAGTATTACTCTATGGTTAACACGCAATTTTAAGAAAATAAGTTAAAATAATGGAGTTAAAATAGAAAAGTAAGTGGGGTAGGTTACTTTTTGAGAATGTGTATTGATGTTAAAATAATGTTTTAGTGTGTGGGGTATCTTCCTTATTTGAAAATGGGTAAAGACGTAAGGTTTTGTGGGACATCTAAAAATGGAAAGTGGGTAAAGTTTTGTGGGACGGGAGGAGTAGTATCTAATTAATTAATCAAATAAAATTTATGAATTAGTTTAAATCAAAATCAGTTGATAACTACTAGTACTACTAAACTAAATCAGTACTCCATCCGTCACATAAAACTTTACTAACTTTTCATTTTTGGGTGTCTCACAAAATTTTATCAATTATCCTACAAGGAAGGTATCTCACACACTAATACATTATTTTAACATCAATATTATTACTTTATCACCAAAAATTGATTTACCCCACTTAAATTTTCATTTGCTCCATTATTTTAACTCATTTTCATAAATTACGCGTCAAATTTAGTAGGTAAAGTTTTGTAGGTGGAAGGGAGTAGGTAATTGTACTTTTGAAATTAATAGCTATAAATTCAGAAGTTGGTTGTTAGACACAGTGGAAAAATCAAACCGGTTAACTAATTGTTATTATAAGTTATGGTCAATTATATTAAACTAAGATAGATGAGTACTTTATCATGTAATCGTTCACATTGTAAATTTATCTCCTAGACTCCTAGTTCTAAATGATGATAATAATCAGTCTCTCTCAAATTTATAAAATTCAGTTTAGTTTAAATTTTTATAGTTAAAATTTACACTTTCAGTTCAAACTAATTTAGAGGCTAATTTGTCCAACTTAATTATGATACTCCATCCGTCCTATAAAAAATTTGGCGGGCAGTTCAAGAAAATAAGTTTAAGTAATGGAGTAAATGAAAAAGTAAGCCGGTAGATTATTGTTTGGTAATAAAGTAATAATATTAATAATAAAATAATATTTTAATGTGTGAGATACCTTCTTTATATGATAATGGATAAAGTTTTGTAAAACACACAAAAATTGAAATTGAGTAAAATTTTGTGGAGGGGGGAGTGAGAGTAAGATTCAGAAACTTCCTTCGTCCCACTAGAAGCATAAAATAAGTCAATATGTGTAGACTTAGAATAATAGGATTATTACGACTAATTAGTTTCGTGCGTGTGAATGTATGATTATAAAAAAGCAAAGATTAAGATAGATATGATGTCGTCCAGTCCAGAGTGCTTTGATCAATGCGCATCTTTGGTTGTGTTGTGCCTTCACGTTCAAAGCATATTCCTCATTTCTAGGCTCTTTCTCTTTTTCTTTCCATTGCACTTTTGCACAGCTAGTGTAGTACAAAATTACTTTTACTCTTTACATTTTATTAAACACATGCATTAGAAAACACAACCTGCCTGCGCAATCTTGGGTTTGTTGAGCATATAACATCTACATGTATTATATACTTTTGTAACCTGCATTCATGATGATTATTCTACTACGCTAACAACACACCAATTTATCCATTTTACTTTTTTTAAGTTAGGTCATGTATGATTCGTCTGAAAACATTTGAAGTGATTTGATCTGAACTGAAAGTAAGTGGAACATTATCTTGTTCTGATTATTTGGCATATAGTTACAACGCCGCAGCTTGAAACAAGATTCACCAGATTCAAACTAGCTCATCCCAAAATACATCCTAGGATTTGTCAAGTTTAACGCCCCCTATATCCGACCGCAACTTTCCAACTTCTTCTCGGGTCATATCCTGTTAACTTAATCTTGATTGACTATCTCAGTTCTAATTAATAATTCACTAAAATCTCCATTCTAAATATAAGCTAGTTCGATGACTCTATCTATTTGCCAATTGTATAGAAGAATTCAGCATTTGTTCAAGCCAAGACCACTGCAAATGTTGACCAAGTATGATGCTAGTCAGTAATGGTAATCCAGCCCAGGAACTCATTAAAGTAGTGCATATGGCACGAACCCAGTCAAGCCTGCACCCCAGAGTCCCAGACATCCATAATAGGTCCAACACGTATTAGAAAAGAGAACCATAATTCATACAACTAGTACAACCAAGTCACAAGTGCGTTTTCAAAAATCGTTCTTAGAAATTTGAACATACGTAACATAAAAATAACATAAAAACTTGAAAAGTTCAAAAAGTTACAGAATGAAGTATGCGAGCATTAAAATTTTATGAGGGTAGTCAAATTCCGCACGACTTGGTTAACACTACACCTTCCCACTTGATCAAACAGTTAGTCCCGTCAAATATATTCCACACTCATTGGTTAACACAAACTCCTTACCACTTGATCCAACAATCCAAATCGAAAATGATATCAATCTATAAACTAATGCCCATATAACAAATGTAGGATGTAATGTGAACTTTCGATGTCATCATCCGAGAAGAAAATTCAGACAAGTAGTATAGTGTATATAATAAAGCAGTCATAATTGGCTTCAATGTGAAAAGTATGAAGGTAAACCAAGAACTACAACAGAAAGGTCCATGTAGCAACTAGCAAGTACCAACCAAATTACCTTCCAGGTGACATTTTAGACGTTGCCATAAAGGAAGAATCAAACAGAATTGAAAGTCTTATTACTCACCATACTGACTTGGTCATATACAAATACAGACACTGGAATTTTAATAACCAAATTTGAACAAGTCCACCAAACACAAGCACACACAATGTACCAGCAGAACAAGTCCAGTACCTACTCCCTTTCTATCTGAATCGTTACGTGGCTGATGTTATATTCCCTCTTGATATAATCCACCACTTTATCTAGCACCAGATCAGCATCGGCTTCAGGTGTTACCTTCACATGGCAAGCTAGCAACACTTTCCCGACTGTAATAGCCCATATATGCAACTCATGGACAGCAACAACCTCCTCCATCTCACAAAGGCCCTTTTCGAGACTTGTTGCATCAATCTCTCTAGGAGTGCTCTCCATGAGAACCTCAAGAATGTTCCTTAGCATCCTGATTGTAGTACCAAGCACAATGACAGAGAACACAAGGGTGCAGATCAAATCAATGATTTTCCATTCTGGTTTATACCAAATAATTGCTCCTCCAATCATAACTCCAATACTCTGTATCGAATCTCCAAGAACATGAAGATAAGCCCCCTGGACATTGATGTTTCTTTGTTTCGTTTTGGGCTTGGCCTTATCTTCAAGCAAAGGAGCACTGTGGTCATGATCGTGATCATGGTCACCGTGCTTGTGGGAATGGGTCCTAGTGACACTCACTCCATGGCTAATTATGTGTTCATCATCCGACCCATGATCATGACCCTCGTGTCCGTGTCCGTGTCCATGTCCGTGTCCGTGTCCATGACCATGGTCGTGACCATGCGCATGCCCGTGTTCATGTCCCAATAAAACAGCCATGACAATGTTTACTAACAATCCAAATGCAGAAACTAAAAACATCAAGAAACCTTGAACTTCACCCGTCTCATTTATGAGCCGAACAATGGCTTCATAAACTAGGATCCCAGCAAGAAGCCATATCATTTGGATCGACACCAGTGCTCCCAATATCTCTATCCTAAAGAATCCATAAGACTGGCGTGGGGTGGCTTCCCATCCAGCAGCCCACAAAGAAAACAAAGAAATCGCAAAAGCAGCAACATCCGAAAGCAGATGCGCAGCATCAGTTAGTATGGCAAGACTGTTAGCCTTGATACCCCCAACTACTTCGACACTCATAAAAATGATGCACAACACAACAGCAATCAAAAGTTTCCTCATGGAAGTCGCACGCTCTTGTGCATCCTTCGAACTAGTTGTGGCATCAGAAAAACCACATGTTGCTCCTGCACATGCCTTTGCTACAGCCGTGGCCCTCTCCGTACTAGACACATCCCTACTAACCTCAATAACGTGATCTGATTCATCCATCTGATTCTACAAGTAATACGTCATCAATCAATAAATGTTCCCAAATTCACATCAGCCAAATAAGTACTCCAATATTCGCAACTTAAAATTTCAACAACAAACAGAATATTAATTAAAGTTCCTACTGTACTGTAAACAATGATAAACCAACAGGAGAATAGTACTACTATGCTAAAGTTCAATATCACTGAAATCTAGTAGACATTAACCAAACATATGTCAATTTGCAATGAATCCGAGGGATCAAATCATAAGGAGCAATACGCAGAAGAACATGAGAGAGCTTAAGTTACCTCAGAGCATTCAGGGTTGGCTTGATCAGACATAATAGCACAAAAAATCAACCAAATCCTATAATGAATCTAAGCAATCGGCAATAATGTAAGCACCCAGTAAACTATAGATAAATAAAACTATATAAAGCAGAACCAAATAAAGACAGGGAGAAGATGACAGAGAGGCGCAAATAGGGAGCAATCATGCAACAACTACACATTTTAAAGTGGGTGTCGTCGTCACATTACAAAGCGTAATCAGACGAGCGTTGAATAAAGCAGAAGATGAGTCCAAAAAACATAACCCCCAAATTTGCATAAACATGGATCTTCACAAGAAAGCAAAAACTTTTGGGGAAATCGAATTTCAAAAAAGAAAGAAAGAGAAGTACCTTTTGCTTGGATTTCAAAAGGGATGATGATTATGCTGATTCCGCAATAATTGGGTACAAGAATAGGATTTAGGGTTTTGGAACATCAAAGGAGGCTAGATTTACTGCAGTGTAGAGATGTCATGGGAAGGGGGGGTTTTCGATTCACAGAATCAGCAGAATTCAATTCGTTTTTCTGTTGTTGTGGTTGGGAGAAATTAATGAGGAGACTGTCAGGGTACAGCTAAAGATTTGGTAACTTTCTAACAGCCCCTCTAAGAGTTTTTATTTTGCAAATGACTACAAATAGTTTTGATGTTTAACTAGAAAAGAAAGAGTAGTGCTTAATTTAGATTCCATTTTTGGAAGTGTGAAGTTAGGTGGTAAATGCAATGAATCACAAATATCACAAATTACAAGCTTAGTAGACCATTCAAGTATTCAACTATCTTCTCCCTTCAAGCTTTGATGTTTCGTGTTATAAATGTACTGGTGAACGAATGCATTAAAATTTATTTTGTGAAAAGTATAAAGTGTGTGTTAAATTATTACTCCCTCCGTCCGCTCAAACCAGCCCCATTTTGCCATTTTGGGTGTCCGCTCAACCCAGCCCCATTTCCAAAAATGGAAACTTTTTATTCATTTTAAATCAAACACTTCTACCCCACTTGTACTATATATCAATATACTAGCACAATTCAACCCCACTTATACTACTTTACTTTCCATTAATTACTCCGCTATATCCCAATTGTACTATATACCAATAAACTACTAATCTCCTTAAATATTGTGCCAAAGTCAAACCGGGGCTCGTTTAAGCGGACGGAAGGAGTATTAAAGTTACTCCTGAAATAATTATTATTCCTGAAATTGTCCCAATAAAATTGTAAAATAGCCCCCAGAAACATCACATTCTTCAAATGAAGACACAATACTTTTGTAAAATTTCATCTTCTTTGTTTCCACTCACCAATCCAGTTGCCCAGCGAACTCACAGCTCCTCCATTAATACAACAAAAAATGCAGTGGTTTAGCGATGGATATATTCGTCTCTAAACCCCTCCTAATCCGTCACCATATCCTTAACGACAGATAAGACAGAACGTCAATATATAAATTAATGTAGAAAGATTGACTACGTCTATACTAGATGATGGAACCCAAAATCCCAGAAACATCAAGATTCCATGAGAAATCACTCAAGAACAACATAATCAACCAAACCATAGAAAATAAGACGCAATAATTACTAAGGACAATGTTACTGGGTTCAATAGATACTCAAAGCGTAGCCACTAGCCACCATGACACTTCATATTAAATAATGTTATGTATTTCGTTAAGTAATAGTCATTGTGAGAAATCTCATACTCATATTAGTTACATCTAACATCAAAATTTTCTGAATTTTCTAATGTGCAATCCTGAATTTGTTTTAAAGGCATTGACTGCATTTGCTCCAAATGATACATTATAAATTAAACCATTTATCTCATGAAAACCCTATAACCAAGTACTAAATCATGTGATTCAGTTTTTTAGTGTTTTATTAATCATATTCATTCAACTTCTACATCAAGTCCCTTCTATAACTGGACCAGTACTCAGCTACCAGCTTGGAGAATGAAGAGTTTGTCTCCATCAGCTTTGAAGGTGCGTCGTACTCAACCAACTTCCCTGCAATATAAAATAAAATAAGTCTGTTACGTGAATGTCTAGATTACCAGTTAAGATAACTTATAAGTTCAAGCTTAATTATAAGTTTGAATGTCCCAAGATGTGATGATCCATGCTAGCTTACCATAAGACAGAACCATGACCATGTCACTGTCTATAACAGTTGGGACTCTGTGTGCAACCGTTATAACCGTGCAGTTACCAAACTCTTCTCTGATAATCGTCTGCAGTATCGCATCTGTGGCCGAGTCAATTGAAGCTGTTGCCTCGTCTAAGACCAGAATCTTATTCCTTTTCAGCAGTACTCTTCCCAGGCAGAAAAGTTGCCGCTGCCCCATGCTCCAATTCTCACCTTCGTCGCTAACTGATTCAATGAACTTCCAATATCAATTAATCTATATACAGAATCTTGAATGCAACAACGTAACAATGCAATCAAGGATATCATATACGTACGTCATAATCTTACAAACAATACAATACAATACCTGAAGAGTCTAGCAAGTTAGGAAGTTGACTGATGGTGGCCTTAAGCTGACA
>JAYMSL010004348.1:0-11198 GCA_036897195.1 Plantago coronopus | reverse complement strand
CTAAACCAGCAATAGAGACATTAAGCTTAGAGTGGCAGGAGCCAAACTCGCTAATTTTTGCTGCTTTGTTCAAGCCCCTAACGTTCCAAGCGAGCATCATCGGCCCGGCCGGCCAGCACCCATATGAGTGGTTCGCATGGACTTTTGCGCATTTTCCTGTTCCCTTTGTTGTTTCCTGAGTTGCTTTCGCTGCGATTTAGATAGAGTAGTCGACCATTCACCATCATGACCATCCACTCCATCATTAGTGCTAATGTCCTTGCCAGGTGTAGCACCTTCAGGTTGCTCATCACCATAGACCACAGTCGTCGAGTAAATCTGATCCGAATTAATTTGTGCAACACCTGAGCAAGATACCTTCTCCAAGGCCCCTGAAGCATGGCCATTGGAGATACCGAGCTCCGCAGTATCCTGTGAAGGCCGAGTAGGGGCAGATTGTGGCACAGGTTTATTCATGGGGCGTTTACCCTTGTCCACCCAAGTAGGTACAGATTGTTTAGGAGGGGCACGAGGCGGTTTAGATCTTCGATAGGACCATTCCATAATAACAGGCTGTTCAATCACAACCCCTGAGGAGGTGCGAATCTTGACAGACTTCATAGGTGGTTTAGTAACATCCACTTTAATGAGTACACGGGCATAAGATATACAAAGCTTATTTCGAGTACACTCATCCGTATACATAGGTTTTCCAACTAAGCTCGCAATCTTGCTAAGGCTAGATGGTCCCCAATAACGCAGAGGTAATTGTGGAAATTTCACCCAAACAGGAGCATAACGAAATTTGTCACGGCTAAAAACAAAATCTGTTGTCCATGGAATCATGAACAATGTCATATTATTAATCATCGTGACTCCACTTAACAGTGCTGTCTCATAGTCGCGTTTGTTTGCAAATCGAAGCAGGAAGTAATCCTCTTCATTGTAATATATCCTAGGCATCGAAACTGTAGGCCACACACGGATAATAAATTGTTTCACTTGATTCATAGACATAGATGGACCAACATCATATATCACAAGGGTGTTCTGCCAAAAATTGACCTCTTGATCTTCATCGTCCAGATCAATCGTGGCAGCCACCGTTCCATCAACGTCCTGTGGTGCAATATAGTGCAAAGGCATGGCAGCAGCTGCGGTTCGATTGCCTGTAATGACATCGACCCATGGATTCGACTGCACAGACTTTGTTGCAGGAGTTTCCACACCCTCAGATGTGACCTCCACGCCGTCAACCCTAATTCGCACCGGATCCAAAACAGGAGGGTATTGTTCACCATCTTCCTCGACGTTCTCAGAAACCCTAGACGTCGTATATTCCCCAGAATCACCCGATTCATGGGAATCTTGATTTTCTTGGTCTGATTCTTGGTCTGATTCGCCAGAATCTGAAGAGGGATCTTGAGAATCTTGAGATTCACCGGATATTGATCTTTCAGTAATTTTTTTAGCAATATTTTCTTGGTTTTCTTGCGCTTCTTGAATCGATCTGGCTGGGTGACCACGAGTTATAGCCATCCCCGCCTTGTCTCTGACGGGTTGTGCAGCAGAATCATCCGCTGGTGGTGGGACTGCACCACGAGCCGTCGCCTGAACTGGTAGCGCCTGAACAACAACAGGCGGCCTGTTTCGAGCAGGTATCTCCTTGGACGTGTTCTTCTCCTTCCGCACAGTAGTTCGTTTATCCCCCATAATTACCTTAGCCGCGGTTAATTAGGGGGAGGAGAACGGCGGAGAAGGAGACCGGAGGGGGGCTGAACGGAGCTAGCAAGCTCCGGTAGGTTTTTTTGCCGTGAGGGCGGAGCCTATTTTTTAGGAGAGAGGGCTGCGAAAAAAAGTAGTAAAGTTGTGGTAAACAAAAAAAAAAAAAACAAAACAAAACAAAAGAAAATTTCTCTCTCGCCTGAGAGCTCTCTCTTCTCCTCCAGCTGGATCGATCTACCTTTTCTCATGAAAATTTCCCCCCTGTTTCCTTTTCCTAGCCCCAGAAAGTGGTAAGAAGCCTTTTTCCTTGGGGTGAGGAATTTTAGGAATTTGAAACAAAACTTTACGTACGCTGCGTTTGTGTCAAGTCTTTGGGTCATAGTTAATCTCTTTCTCTCTTTCTGTTCTAATCAAGTGGTGTCCTTGTATGTTAAGTATTTTAATGTGATAAGACTCTACCTCTTTAAATTCCCCATCCCCTGCTTGTCCTATCTCTGCTTGTTTGTCTCGCTATCTCCTTGCAGGTTTTTTTGGTTGATACTCTCTTCTCTCGACATGGCACAACTATCCTCCAAGGACCTTGACAAATTTATTCAGATGAAGGTGGCAGAGGAGACGACAGTGACAGTTCCGGAAGGTACTTGGGACGTTATGGACTTTGAGAAGTGTTTAGTTGGGCGACTTGTTGGAAATAAGATCAAAAACTTTAAGGGTTTCGAGAATACAATGAATCAGTCGTGGAAATTGGCGAATCCAGTTAAGATGCAGAAGCTAGAAGGAGATCGTGTTCTGTTTCAGTTTGCTCTCGGGGCTGAAAAGACTCGTGTGCTCCGACGTAGCCCGTGGTGTTTTGAAAAGGGATTGTTAGTGCTAAGTCCGATTAATCAAGGTGAGGATCCTCTGACTATTGAGCTCGATCACAGTGAATTCTACGTCAGAGTTTCTGGATTACCCATGGGTGGTGCGACAACGGCAATAGCACGAATAATCGGTAATGCTATGGGTCACTTTGTTTTTATGGACGAGGAAGAGAACAGAGGTTTAATGGCCACAACTATGAGGATACGAGTCAGGATTAACATCACAAATCCATTATTACGATGTTTGAAACTTCAAGGTCCGAACCAGCAACCATTGATGGTGAGATTTATGTATGAAAGGCTTCCAAACTTTTGTTATTTTTGCGGACTTATGGGACACATTGTTCGAGATTGTCCCGACTGTATTCACATCTTTAACGAGTCTGACAGAATATATGATTCTAAGCTTGGATATGGAGAATGGCTCCGATATGAGGTTCGGCAAAGTTTAGCGGCAAATCGTACTTCGATCATGATCTCAGCCACTCCCCAAGAGCCCGAAAGTGGCAGGGGTAATTTCGGCAATCTACCCAATCAAGATACTAACCCACGTCCCTTAGCCATGAACTCCCCCACGTCCGATATCCCTGGAACTGCCGGGATGGGTAAATCCTTGTCTTCTCCTAGTCACGCTTTAGTGTCCCAAAACTCGGAACCAAAAAATGCCAGTAGCCAAAATCAGTTAGTTTTATTCAAACCAACCCAAGTAATGGACATGGAATACCAGGCTTCACTCCCCCAAACCCAGCCCAATTACCACGTTAGCCCAACCCTTCAACTTCCCCCACTACCAGCCCAGTTACCCTTTGATAACCCACCAACTTTTGTCCTCCAAACCCAAATAACCTCAGACACTTCCAGCAGGCCCAAGGAACGGGGTAGACCTGTTGGGTCCACTTCTAAGAAGTACACTACCCAAAAAGGCTTACGGAAGACCATGCCCAACCGAGTAGAGGAACAGTCGGTCCCTAAGCGAACCACGATGTCAGATACTGATAATTTATCGAAACCAGAGTCGGAGGTTGCTGTGCAACCCCGCCTATTCCAATGAGTTGTCTATCTTGGAATTGTCAGGGATTGGGGAACCCTTGGACAATTCGTGCACTGGGAGAGTTTCTCTGTACTCATAACCCCGATTTTATTTTTCTCATGGATACTAGGTTAAGTGTTGGTGGGATTAATAAAATTAAACAGAGATTTAATCTATTTGGTTTTAGTGTTCCTGTGTCAAGTTGAGGTGGTGGTCTTGCTCTTATGTGGAAAAAGGATGTTGATATTTTATTGCAGAGTTTCTCCACTAATCACCTTATGCAGAGTTTTCTGTTTTATAAAGCTTAACTCATGTAATTACCAAACTCTTCCCATACTTGGCGATTTACTGGTTTTTATGGGGAACCTGATAGTGCCTTAAGAACCCGGACATGGAATTTATTAAAACATTTAGCTAGCCAATCTTGCCAACAATGGTTAGTTACTGGGGGATTTTAACGAAATTATGTCTAATGAGGAGAAAAAAGGTGGTATCCCCGTTTCCGAGTGGCGTATGAGAAATTTTCGAGAGACTGTGGAATTTTGTAATCTGACTGAAATACCTTTTAGTGGCTACCCTTTCACATGGTCAAACCAACACAACATAACCTCACATATTGAATCCAGAATTAACCGAGCCTTCTCCTCTCCCCCATGGCGGCTGCTCTACCCTGCTACCCAAACCCTCCACCTCTACACCCGCAACTCTGACCACTTCCCCACCCTTACCCAATTCCGCCGCAGTCGACCCCAACCAACCCGCCAAACCCCAAAACCTCCTAAGAAATTCCGATTTGAGAGTATGTGGTTAAAGATGGAGGATTGTGGTCAAGTTGTTGCCGATTCATGGATGAACGATGCTGACTTGCTGAGGAATGCGGAAACTTGCAAGATGGGTCTGGTTAACTGGGAGAAATCCAAATTTGGATCGGTGAGGAAATCTTTGGCCAAACTTTGAGGAGATCTGGAAAATCTGCATATGCAGCCGCAAACAGAGGCGACACGGCAGTCTATTAAGGCGAAAAAAAGGAACTTGAAGAATGGTTGGATAAGGAAGAGCTCATGTGGAGTCAAAGGGCGAAAGCCCAGTGGATGATAGAAGGAGATAAGAATACCGGGTTCTTCCATTCAAAAGCACAAAGTCGAGCTAGAAAAAACGAGACTGAGGTACTGCGGGATTCTTCTGGGGCAGTCTGTGCGGCTTTTCAGCAAATGGGTGATGTAGTGAATGATTACTTCAGAGACATATTCAGCTCCAAAAGACCGACAGATGAACAGATCGAGGATGTCCTGGGTGTTGTGCGAGCTCGAGTGGGTGAAAGTATCAACCAAAAACTCTGTCAACCATTCACTGAAGACGAGGTAAAAAAAATCTTTGTTTGATATGTTTCCCCTTAAATCCCCAGGTCCAGATGGTTACCCAGCGTTATTTTATCAGAAATTTTGGAATATAGTTGGTTCTTCTGTTACTACATGTGTTTTGGCTTTTTCGAATGATAAAGTGCTTAACCCTGAAATGAATTTTACTCATGTTGTTCTCATCCCGAAAGTCAACAAACCTGAACTGATTACTCAATTCCGTCCCATTAGCCTCAGCAATGTGATTTTCAAAATAGCCTCGAAAGCCATAACTAATAGACTCAAGCCCCATATGTCCAATATTATCACTGAGAATCAATCTGCCTTTGTCCCTAACCGTCTTATCACTGATAACGTACTTGTTGCATATGAGGTTAATCATTTTTTAAAGCAGAAAGTCAGAGGTAAAAAATGTTTCATGGCTTTATAACTTGATATGAGCAAAGCGTATGATAGAGTCGATTGGATATTTATAAAAAGAGTGCTTGAGTGTCTTGGTTTTGAAAATCATTTTGTCAGTCTAATTATGCAATGTGTGAGTACAGTCTCCTACTCTGTTCTGTTAAATAGAGTGCCTCTTGAATCCATCCAGCCGGAGGGGGGGATCCTCTTTCACCCTATCTCTTCTTATTTGTCAATGAGGTCTTTAGTGCCCTAATTCGGGATGCTGAGGACCGGGCAGTTCTCCAAGGAGTTTCTCTTACGCCTGGTTCCACTAGGATTTCTCACCTTCTCTTTGCTGATGACACCCTTCTTTTTTGCGAAGCCAACCAGCGAGCAGCAAATGAAATTAGTGATGTCCTGTATAGATATAGCCTTGCGTCTGGTCAGGAAATTAACCTAGATAAATCCACTGTTACGACCCCCTTGGTTATTGACAGTATTAAAAATATCCTTCCTGTGTCTGTGGTTGAGAAACACGAGAAATATTTGGGTTTACCTACTGTTACGGGTAGGTCTAAGAAGGAAATTTTTAGCTGGTTAAGGGAGAGGGTTTGGAAAAAAGTACAGAGTTTTGGCCACAAATCCCTTTCTAGAGCTGGTAAGGAAGTTTTAATTAAAGCAGTGATCCAAGCTATCCCTACCTATGTTATGAGCTGTTTCAAGCTACCTGATTCTTTACTCCAAGAAATTAATTCTATAATTGCTCGATTCTGGTGGGGTAATGGGCAGAAAGATTCTATTCACTGGGAATCCTGGGATAAGTTATGTGATTCGGAAAAAGAAGGGGGGATGGGATTCCGTGATCTTAAGGCTTTTAATTTGGCTATGTTGGCAAAGCAGGGATGGCGAATTCTACAGCACCCCGAGTCCCTACTTAGTCGAATTTACAAGGCCAAATATTTCCCCTCTAATTAGTTCCTTACATCTGGTATTATGAGCACTGATTCTTATACATGGAAAAGTATTATTGCAGCTTTGTTGTTCTTAAAGAGGGGTTGAGATGGCGTGTAGGTGATGGGGCGGATATTCAGGTCTGGAAAGACCACTGGATACCTAGGGATTTTGCTTTAAAGCCTTTTACACCTAACCTAGTTGGAATTCAAGACTTGACTGTTTCCTCTCTGATTAGTGATGGGGAGTGGGATGCTGGTTTAGTGCATAGTATATTCTGGCCTGAGGACGCTGCTAAGATCATGCAAATTCCATTAGCACATTCTTACGTTCCTGACCGTCAAGTTTGGCATTATACTAAACATGGTCAATATACAGTGTTAAGTCGGGATACCATGTGGCACGATCTATATACCGTAGGCAAGTGCAGAGTCGCAGGGGTAGCTCTAGTAACTCTAATAGTATTGATTAGCGGTGGGTTTGGAAGGTGGATGTTCCTAATAAGATTCGTGTTTTCCTTTGGCGTCTAGTTCGTAAATCGTAATACACTTCCAACTCGAATGAACTTGTGCCAAAGAGGTCTCATAACAGACACAGTGTGCCCAGTTTGTGATTGTGGGGCTGAATCTCTTACTCATCTTTTCAGGGACTGTGATTATGCTAGACTGCTGTGGGCAGTCACCCCAATTCCTAATGGCTTGCTGAGTTGTGTGTCTGATGATATTAATGTTTGGATTACTCAGGTGCAAAACTCATCTGATGTTGCTGATTTCACACGCTTTGTAGCCACTTGCTGGAGTCTATGGACAAACCGGAACAAGAAGGTTCATGAGAACTATGTTTATTATCCATACGAGACTGTTGGCTTTGTGAGCAGGTACCTACAAATGTACCAGGAGAGTCGGGCCTTATATGCTGCACATCAAACTCATACTGACACGCAGCCATGGCAACGACCAAGTCAGGGGTTGATTAAAATTAACTTTGACGCGTCGTGCAGACAAGACACTGGTGCAGCTGTTGGAGTAGTTGCAAGAAACTCTACCGGTGAAGTAGTGGCATAGAGAAGAAATAGCTTCAGCAATATCCATGATCCAGAAATTGCAGAAGCACTGGGATTGCGTGAAGCTGCTCATCTTGCTACGCAATTTCAGTTCCCAGCAGTAGTATTTGAGGGGGACAATCTAAGAGTCATCCAGGCTCTCCAATATTCTGAGACTTGTTTAGCTAGTATTGGACCAATTGTGGATGATATTCGTAGCCTTACGGCTGATGTTTTTCATTCCTGTTCTTTTAATTTTACTAGACGATCTGCGAACCTGTTAGCACATGAATTAGCTAAGCATGTTCAAGGATTTAGTCAGGGAGGTAGGACTTTACCAGACAGTATTGGTGATGTACCTTGAGTTAATGAAATTCCTTTTTCCCCGCCAAAAAAAAAAAGAAAAAACATTATTTAATTAATTAAGGTAAAGATTCCCAGTATATGATTCTACTGTTAGCATGGCTTCCAATATTGTCTGCATGCGTATATGCATAAATGCAAACAATTTAGAACAAGATGGGTTGAATTATTAGAACAGAAAATGACAAAGTATGAAGTCGGAATAATATTTGAAAGCCATATTGAAAGATGCCAAAGTATAATGAAAAATTGGACATAATTAAATCCAAATTCATCAAAGATATAAGACGTAAGAGGTAGTTTTGTGAAATAATGTCTTTTAATTAAATTTAAAAAAAGACCTATTTATTTGGATCTAATTTATAATTTTACCGGATCCTGAATCTATCCGGATCAAAAAATGGATAATTAAGAGATACACCACCACAAATACAAACTTATCGGTTCAGATACAAAAACCTGCAACAAAGTTACAAAAACATCCTAATCCAAAAACTAATTTCTCATTACGATATTTGGGAATTACGGACAGTACCTTACAAATTTGACAACAAAATTAATTAATTACGGTAAAGATTCCTGGTATATGATAGTGATATTTGAATTAAGGACAGTAGTTACATAAATTGGTGGTTTGACAACATTATTTAATTAATTAAGGTAAAGATTCCCAGTATATGATTCTACTGTTAGCCTGGCTTCCAATATTGTCTGCATGCGTATATGCAGAAATGAAAACAATAAAAGATTAGAACAAGATGGGTTGAATTATTAGAACAGAAAATGACAAAAGTATGAAGTTGGAATAATATTTGAAAGCCATTGAATGATGCCAAAGTATGTAATGAAAAATTGGACATAATTAAATCCAAATTCATCAAAGATATAAGTCGTAAGAGGTAGTTTTGTGAAATACCGTCTTTTAAATAAAATAAAAAGAAAAAAAAACCTATTTATTTGGATCCAATTTATAATTTTACCGGATCCTGAATCTATCCGGATCAAAAAAATGGATAACTAAGGGATATACCACCCCTAATACAAACATATCGCATATACAAAAACCTGCAACAAAGTTACAAAAACATCAAAAAACTAATTTCTCATAATGATATTTGGGAATTAAGGACAGTAACTTAAAAATTTGACAACATAATTAATTAATTACGGTAAAGATTCCTGGTATATAATAGTGATATTTGAATGAAGGACAGTAGTTACATAAATTGGTGGTTTGACAACATTATTTAATTAATTAAGGTAAAGATTCCCACCATAGCCTGGCTTCCAATCTTGTCTGCATGCGCATATGCAGAAATAGAAACAATAAAAGATTAGAACAAGATGGGTTGAATTATTAGAACGGAAAATGACAAAGTATGAAGTTGGAATAATATTTGAAGAGAAACTTTTAGGAGACTCCACTAAAAAGTGGACTTTTCGAAAAGTCTACCTAAAATCATAATCTATTTATAATAAAATATAAATTATTTCAATATAAACATCAATTATTCACAACAGAATATTAACTATTTACAACAAATATCAATTATTTTTCAATATACATCAGCTATTTGCAAATATGAGCGGTTTATTATAAAAATCGACTATTTACATTACAAATCAACTATTTTGATATGAAATAATCGACTATTTATATTAAACATTAACTATTTTACCATGAACATCAATTATTTATAAGTATCAACTATTCTATCGTGAACATTAAATGTTTAATAATATACATCACATATTTTACCATTAATATCAACTATTTTACCATTAACATCAGCGGTTTATTATGAAACATCGACTATTTACATTACACATCAACTATTGACGTCATGAATTAATAGACGATTTACAATAAACATCAACTATTTTAACATCAACTATTTATAAGTTATCAACTATTTTATCATGAAAATTAAATGATTTAGTATACATCACTTATTTTATCATTAACATCAACAATAATGGGTGGACTTTCCCAACAATTAGTAATATTTGAAAGCCATATTGGAAGATGCCAAAGTATGTAATGGAAATTTGGACATAATCAAATCCAAATGCATGAATGATATAAGTTTGAATTTCGTAGTTTTGTGAAAGACTACTATGTTTTGAAATTCGATGGGTCGATCCGGGTTGACCCAGGTTATCCGGATACGGTTGTTTTACTGGGCCGAAACCCTCCAAACCGGTAAAAACCCGGGGAGTTGTGGTTCAAATCCCTAGTTAATTACCAAGTAAACCCCATACACTTAACAGAAAACCCTCAGACAATTTAAAAAAAAAGACTAAAATATATTTTGAATTATAAAGTAAACCCCAGACACTAAAGACAAAAACCTCAGGTGATTACCAAATAAACCCCGGACGCGTGAAATTTCCTAATTAACCGCGCGGGAATTCCGGAATTTCTTGAGAAAGTTGTGAAACCCGGGACTCCGAAAAACTCAGTAAAAAACTCGGCCTGACCCAGTAGATTTTGTATTTTAATTATGTACAAGTATTTTTTTTTTGTGTATTTGAATTATTGTAGTTATTTAACTCATTTTTATGACTATTAACTCTAATTCAAATGGCAAATAACTGTTAATTAAGGTGTTTTTCTTGTATAAAATGTAAGGTTACATTTTCCATTTCTGTAGTTTGCAAGTTTTGGTATCATTTCAAATTGAAGGCAATTCATTACACAATGTTCTAAACTTCTTAATTAACATTATTCTATCATTATGTTAGACTATTTTTGATCTTAATATATAAATTTTAATAGAAATTATCAAATTATATAAAATATATATATATATATATATTTATTTATTTATTTATTTTATACATAAACAAATAAAGTCGGATTTTTACGGGTTGACCCAGACGAACCCGACCCGGTAGGGTGACCGGGTTAATATCCGAGTTCAGGTTCTAAGACATGGGTTTTTGTTTTTTAGGAAAAAAAGATCAATTTATTTGGAGTCAATTTATAATTTTAGCGGATCCAGGATCGACCTGGATCGAAAAATCGATTATGAAGAGATACACCACCATTGATACAAACATGTCGGCGTAGATACAAAAACATATAATATAACGCCACCATTGATCCAACCACCACTACCAATGATCCAAAAATTAAATTGTTTTTATGATATAATAAATTATTTAAAAAAAAAGAATTAGAATTGGATAAAATTGTGTAATTTTCGAAAAAGAAATTGTCAAAAATATTCATTATTGGTGTGAAATTGTAAATATTAACTAATAAATTATTTTTGTGAAATCGGATTTATTTTGAAACTTTAGATTACGAAAATCAAGGGAAAAAAGGAAAACAATTACTAGACCGGAAAAGTTATAAGGGATATATGGACGGTATTTTTGCAACTTATTTATTAATTTTTTTTAAAAATAATTCCTAAATCTGAACGAAAAAATAATTATTGTAAATTGAAATTGATTGCATCTGAAATTTGATTATTTTAGTTGTTTAAATTACACGAGGC
>JAYMSL010004347.1:0-11198 GCA_036897195.1 Plantago coronopus | reverse complement strand
AATGTGTTCAAATATCTCCACCATGGACTCCTCAAAGAGGCATCAGGCAAGGGGATCCCCTCTCCCCCTACCTGTTCATTTTGTGCCAAGAACTTTTTGTTCATCTCTTGCTGCAAAAACAAGCTTGTGGGAAACTCTCTCCACTTAAAGCCAGTAAAAATGGGCCAAATATTCCAATTCTGTGCTTTGCAGATGATTGCCTGCTGTTCTACAAGGCCACTAAGTCCTCAGCAAAAAATTTGAAAAAATATTTACAAGTCTATGCAAATGAATCAGGCCAAGCCATATGCTGGGAAAAATGCTCTGTCATTTATTCCCCAAAAACCCCCCCTAGACTGAAAAACTACATATCCCAATTCCTGGGCATCCAAAGCAACAAAAGACTTGATAAATACTTGGGGCTACCTTTCCTTTTTGGTAGGAAAAAAAGAGATTTTTTTGATCCCATGATCACTCGAGTCATGAACAAGCTAAACATCTGGTACACTAAATACCTCTCCTATGCTGGTAGAAGGGTTCTTGTACAAAGTGTTGCAACCTCCATCCCAGCCTATACCATGTCAATCACCCAAGTTCCTGTTACTTGCTTACAAAGCATTGATTCCCTCAACAGGAAATTCCTGTGGAATGCAAGTAAAACAGGCAAAGCCAGATCTAAGATCAACTGGAAAACTGTGTGCAACACTACTAAGAGTGGAGGTTTAGGGATCAGAAACCTGCAAAACATGAATAAGGCCTTCACCCTCAAGCACATCTGGAGAATTATCAAACAACCCCAATCCCCCTGGGCTCAAGTGTACAAGGGAAAGTATTTCCCTGACACCACCATATGGGAAGCCAAAAGCAAGGCAGGGCACAACACTTTCTGGAAAAACATAACCAGACTTATCCCTACTTTCTTTAAAGGTGTGGCTTGGATGGTTGGGGATGGTGCTAGTATTGATTTCTGGCACCATAAATGGTGCAACAATTGGATACTAGCCAACTACACTGAGGATAATGCCCCCCCCTGGCACCAAAGTTGCTGAGTTCATTACCAACAACAGCTGGAACATCCAAGCTCTGCAGCAACTCCTCCCTCAAGAAAATTGTGGAAAAAATCTCTAACATTATAATCCCCACCACTCCCACAAGTGACCAAATGATATGGTTCCCTGATAAAAGAGGAGTCTTCACAGTTAAAAGTGCATACCTACTCTTGATGAAAGGAACAAACAACTTTGGCCCTCATTGGCCTTGGGAAAGAATCTGGAAAATTCAATGCATTCCTAAAGTCCAACATTTCCTCTGGATGTGTTTGCATGACAAACTTCCAACTGCTGCCAACCTCTTTCAGAAAAAGATACTCACTTCACCAATTTGCTCCCTCTACTCTCTTGAAGAAGAAACAGCTCATCCCCTGTTCTTCAAATGCCCTACCTTTCAAGAAGCCAGAAATGAATGCTTACCTGCTCACTTTGAGGAGAACCAAGCAATGCTGTCAACCTTCCTGTTCCAACTCAGAATAAATCACCCTACCCAAATCAAGTTCATCTACTTTTGCTGGATTATTTGGAAACAAAGGAATGAAAAAAATTTCAAGAACAAAGAGTATAGCCATGCTGCTTTCATCCGTTCTCTGAATTACATGCTTACTCTTAAACAAATCCCACCTACTAGCCATAACACTCACACTGATGTCATCTGCCTTTGGAAACCTCCAAATCAACCTGTTGTTGCTATCAATGTTGATGGGGCTGCTTGTCCTGATCAAGGCCATGCGGGAGCAGGGTGTATCATTAGGGATTCTAAAGGGAAGTTCATTAGAGCTGCGGCAGTTTATTTAGGGAAACATGATCATAATACAGCTGAACTTTACGGTGTTTACTGGGGATTAAAAATGGCTTATCAATTAAACTTGAATTTCATTCAATTGCGGACTGATTCACAATATGATGTTTCTTGTGTTAACAGGAACGTGGAGAAGATCACATGGCAACACCAGCCCCTATTGCAGGAAATCAAGGTCTTGTGGGACAAGTTTGAAGAAGCAGAAATCTCTTTCGTTTATCGTCAAGAAAACAACGTTGCGGACACGCTTGCTAAAGAGGGACGAAAACGAACTTTTGGTCGAAGTGAAATGTGTACTTTATCTAATCCTAGTAGTAGTGTTACTAGTTACTTTTGGGATGTAATCCCTGCGTGGCTAAGCGATGTACTCGTAAAGACGCTTGTACCTCTATTCGCCGTATCGGCTAAGTAATCTATCGTATTTTCTCGTCAAAAAAAAAATGATTTGATTTTTTTTTAGATATTACCATTACAATGGTTTTACAAATTTCTAACTAATAATCAACACAATGCTCTCAGGGCCTCAATACAGAGGAAATAATCACCCATTTGCGGGGATCGAACCCATGACCTCTTGAATCAGGGATGTCTCAGCTAACCACCACTCGGCTACAAGCGCTTTGACAGAAGAAGGGAACTTCAAATACCTAATTGAAAGAAATAAAAGTGTCAACGGCAAAGAAAAAGATGAATCTGGGACTAACCAGAAGAATAAAAAATCCCGGAAAAGAAGCGGGCACACTTGGAGAGATACAATTCGTGGAATACGAATTGAGCTGCGCAGCTAATCTGAGCCATTGGAGGGAAGATTTAAATATTGGTGGTTCATCTACGCCAACTGCACCAGATAAAATAAAAATTCCAAATTAGTATTGAAGTAGGGTTTAAGTGGCTAATATCAATTCCCTTCCTTAGTCTATTCTTGCATCAAGTAGCTAGCATAGGATTCCTGAGCTAGGCACTCAGAAAGCCGTTTGTAATTAATTTTCCAAATTTATTTTTCCTACATTCTTGTATAAATAGAGACTTAGGGTTCATGTTATCATGTATAAACACAATTTTTCATTCAATACAAAACAAATTCTCTCCAAGTTCATTCATGATTTCTAGTATACATTCGTTCAGTTTAAAGATTCGTAATTGAATCAAATAGAGATTTAATCCACAAAATATTACATTACGGACAAATACGAAGAGTTTCATTTGGATATTTGGACTTAAGTGAACCTCACATAGGAAAGTTGGCTAATCGGGCAACTTCAAATGTAACAGACTAACTAGTAACAGATGATGAACTTCACCAACATGGTTAGTTTAAATTCATAAGGTAGTTGAATATTGAATAGAACTTTACCACCAGATTGACAGATTTGTGGTCATCTAACCAGACACATTACTAGGTGAACATGCTACGTGGTTGGCTTACTAAGAATCATTTCTAAGTCAGTCAACTCATCAATTGCATTACAATGTGAACCTTGGAAAAATAATATTTTATTAATATTATAAAATTTTCTCATTACAAAGCGAACCCGATCCGTGGATCCAGGAACAATAATATAATTCTACAATATAAAGTAGTAAAAAAAGGGAAGGCTGCATCCTTCTAAAATAACACAAATGGAAATTTATATCTAATTATCCAAATTAAACTATGAGGCAATCTCAAACATGAAATATCCGCACGTAGGTAGACAGAACTCATCCCCAGGCCCTCGCAAGTCGCCAGAAACACAGCCCAAAGTGCCTAACACACAGCCTTGGAGTTCACCATATCCACTCGCACAAATCCACAAGCTCCCAATGGTCCCTCTCAACATCCAGCAGAATTAGACTTCCTCATATACACCGGCGCAATTCCACAAGCGCTCAATGGACCTTTTAAACAGTCAGAAACACAATGTCGCCTTGAGACGGCAAAGTCGAAGAAAATCAAGGAGTACTCAAGACGTAATCTTCACAAACAAGAAAACTTCCAATCCAATGCTACCAATTTATTCGAAACGACACAAAGATGTAAATCTACTAAAGCCAACCAATGCAGCACCACATGCATTAATTGATGCATCCCTAGTTAGGGCACTGCACGTTATGCGCAAGTGCTGCATTATTCAACCAAAATAGGCCCAACTCAGCAACTGACAGGACGGGCACAACTCGGCAGCCTGCCTTGTTGTATTGTCTGCCCTGCCCAAATTCAACCAATTCATGACCTTTAGCAGCATACGAATTACCACCTTCAACAAAATGAAAAAAAATCAGTAGACACGGTTGAAATCATTCCAAAATCTTGAACAAAATCAACCCTATTGTTTTTTCTGTAAAATTTTGTAATTAAAACCACAAATTGAATCATGTGTTTCAATCCTAATTCGTCGTCAGACCTAGGTGTCGATTCATCCACACCATCATCATTGTTATCATACACATCACATTGATCGAAAAAATTAGAATGAACAAAATTGGTTAATTCTGGAGATGCCGGTCTGGAATCTTGAGCGGATTCAATCCGAATTGAATCCTCATATTTCTAATTGGATCAAATAATACCTACAATCATGGAATTATTCTCCAATTTCTCGAAATCCTAAGAATTAGGGCGCATTACATTTACACCCCCTGCATCGGTTTCTAATTACATCTGACCCCCTGGTAGTCCAACAATAACGAAAAAGCCCATAAAACATGTTTTTTTGTTGACTTTTCATTTTCACTTTGAAACAACCAAACAACCCTTAACTATTTGGTTGTACAATTGTCCCTCAACTTCTAATTAATCAATTTTTAACTCCAAATATTTTAAAAGAAAACCTAAATTAAATTCAATTAATAAATTAGTATAAATCTTCTTATTAATCGGAATATTATTACATACTACAAACATTACATAGTACAAATATAATATAAATCTAATTAATGATTGCTTAATTAACAGTTTCAATTATCTACATATACTGGTCATGGTTTAACTTTTAGTACATGGAAATATTATTGGTAAAATTAAAATAATTTCATACCTGCATTCTTACTAAAATCACCATTAAGAATATTATAATAGCTGCTGATGTAATCAATCGACTGGTCGATCCAATTAAGTGAAAAATTACTTTTCTTCTGTGCAAATTAGCATAATAAACTTAATTACTTAACTGTGAAAAAATATTAACAAAACTTGTATATGGATAATATGTTTGATTGATTTTGTCTATTTATAATTGATGATCCAGATTGTTAAGCTTAAAAATTAATTAAGATAGATGTTAGATCATTATATGTGTTAATCCTACTGATTAACCTGTAAAAAATTGTTTATGGAAGTAATTAACTATTTCATATGTTGAATTAATCAACCATCATTACATTAATGATGTGATGCGATATTGTACATGACTTTAATTTTGTATAAGAATGACTCCATCATTTTACAAATACAAATACTCCCTCGTTTTATGTTTATTTAAGTACTAGTTTCTAGCTCTTTTGACGTTTTTTTAGGAGAGATGGTCTTCTGTTTTAGCTCCAATCCGATACGCTACCCAGTTTTTTTTAGTAATTGAAATTTGTTCAAGGAAAGCTAGTGAAAAAATAAAAAGATTGTTTTTGTGCTTTCAAATCATAATATATATTTTCTAAAATAAATGATCAGTGGATTTTTTTAAATTTTAAATCTATATTTAAATTAATAATTTAATTTTATGTAATTTATTATTTATGGAGATTTTTACAAAAAAATAGAAATGTGTACCCTCAAACACTATAATATGTATCAAACTTAACTTTGTAATTTTTCTTTTGAAATAAAAGACCATGTGTGGGTGAAATTGAGATAAAATAAACTTAACAAATTGTAAGTTGCTTTAATTCATAAGGACATGTTTGGTTGAAAATAAGATATTTGACTTTTTGGAGTTATATGTAATTGCCATACTTTAGCTGGTAATTTTATGTAGTTGTTGATCTAATAGGGACTAATTTGAGAACGATGTCGTTAACAGGGGGTGTGAACGAAATTGTCCCTATAAAATACTAAATTACAAAGACAAATTTAAAACTGTTTAAATTATGTTCAAATCACCTTAATTTTAAGTTCAGTTCAGTTCATGTTTGCGTAATTCAAATTTATACTACTATAAATAAGTTCAGTTCAACTTAATTTACATTGGTTCAGTTCAAATTTGTGTAGTTTAAATTTATACTTGAAATAAATCCAATTCAAACTTATTCAATTGAACTTAGAAATTTCATACAAATTAAACAATAATGTGGCTTAAAATTGCTTTGGTAAATGTGAATTAGTTAAGGGAGGCTACATTCTTATCTTTGTGATAAATTTGAACAATACATTAAGAATTGCAATTCAATAGTGACATAACAACAATCAATTTTGCAAGTATGAAACTGCTGATCTACGTATTCTACGGGTGTACAGAACTTCAAAAAATTGAACAACCGCACCGAAAATCTGATAATCTGCACCGAATTGGTCCAATTCAAATTTGCAGGTTGTGTTCGGGTTGCCATTCATAAATTCGAGTTCGGGTCGGGTCGGGTCGGGTCAGAACCCGCAGGTTTCAGGTTAAACCAACACAACCTGAATAGAAAAATATATATTAATGGATGAACCAAGCTCCTCCGTTATCACTGACGTAGGAGCTGCTGTTCCTCCACCTCCTCCGAAAGATGTTTTTTTTTTCTTTTCTTTTTGTAATTTTAAAAAGTAATGTAGTTTGATTTGGAGAATTAGATAATTATTTGTAGGAATTATTCTACAATAATCAAGAAGAAAACACAGTCATGTGTTAAACAGTGTATGGTTATATACACCTTATAATCTTTTATTATAAGTCAAAATTACTTAAATATATACCAATACGAGTGTTTTGACATACAACATAGAGGTGGTCTTGGGAGAGACTTAAAAAAAAAAACGAAATTAAGGGAAAACAGGTTCTTAAAGATTTAGTTACTGATACAAACAAATACAATTTGATACAAAATTGTTACAAATTAATACAAAAAGCGATGCAAACGGATACAGGACTATACAAACTTTACATACAATAAAAAATCGATACAAATTGATACTTATACAAAACGGGTACCAAGTATAATTCACGTGTCAAAAGACCAATATTTTAAAACTCGAGGAACATCATTGTTATCAGTTTGAATGAGTATCGTATCAGTTTGTATCGGGTTTATATCAATTTTGTTTTGTATTATCAATTTTTACCAGTTTGAATCAATTTTGTGTTAGTGTTTGTTATAGAGTAATGTAAATAGAAAATTGGATCTTTAATTGCCCGTTTTTCTTAAGGTTTTAAAAAGATGGCAGATTGACACTCGGTAAAGTTTTAAAATTATCGATATTTCTTAACCCAGGGCTAGTACCAGAGTTTTGATTGAGAAAAAAAAGAGTGTTTGGTTTGGGTTTAGAATTTATAGGTTTTACTGATGAATTGTGTAAGAGTGTGTAAGAAAGTAGATGTATGTGTAATATAATAATATTATTAATTTTAAGGGTGTCCGATGATTGATTAATTGATGAGAGATAATTTTTGTTTATAAACAAGTGAAAAGGAGGGTTGTAAAGATTGATTTAAGGTAAATTCTTAATTCAATGCCAGACGTAAAATGAATTGTTGAACTTGGTTAAATGCCTAATTCAGCTCCCTAACCGAGTGTAAAACAGTTCAGAAGTATTGTTATAGGGAAAATTGCAACAAGGGGTGGGTTTGATTTTTTTTTTTAATGGACTGGCAGCACATTTGCTTGCCTGAAACTTTGAACTACAACGGTCAAACTTCGTTGCACATTTAGTTTTAGAATATGCAACACGTCTGTTTTTTGAAAAAATAATAATATATGAGTTAGGTACCAGTCTATAATCATCCCGATTTTATATATATATAGTATAAAATATAAGGTTTGATCATAGGCAGTCGAATATAAGCGGCTATTCAAATCGGAATCAATCGGCCCTCTATGGGGAGGTACCTAACTCAATAAAGCCCATTAGTGTTGAGTCCATCCCAACTGGACTATTGGCCGAAGGCCGAACTTGAGTCCAGATGAATCGGAACCGGCCAGAAGACAGAACGGCGGCCGACTTAGAAAATGATTCAAAATGTTGCCAAGTTCGAATCAAGCGGACTAGACTGATCCACGTCAGCAATCGCACATGATCCTCCTCGCGATATATAAAACCATGGTTGACAGCAGATTCCCCTTTCGATTTTTGATTTTTTTTCATTCCCTTCCTGTCTTGTCCAAGTATCAGCTCCATCTAGCTGCGGGCGATTCATTCTCGCAGCCGCCGCCAGAGATTACGCCTGACTTTTCTAGGGTTCTTCGTTTTCTTCTGGTGGGCCTCTTTTCTCTTAGATCGCCTATTTCTATGGATTAAATCTTGCCAGATTTCTTTGCCCAAGTCAACGATTCAGCTCTTCCTGTGTTTCGACCAATCGGGCTTTTTCCAGGTTGGGTTTCTCTTCTTACTTCATTTCGAGTATTCGCTCGTCTTGTTTTGCTTCCGTGGGTTTCGGATCTGGTTTAATTTTTGGTTTTGGGGGTTTGATGGATTTCTTTGGATGTTTTTGCTGGAGGGTCGGAGTTGTTGATTGGATTTGCTGCTGGCGTCTTTGAGTTTCTTTGTTGTTTGCTAGCTGGAATTTTGTTTTTGCTTAGTCGGAGTTTTTGAAAAATTGTTCGATTGCAGTTTGAATGGGCTCTATAGATCATTTACCAGTTTTAGTTTCCACTGCCTGTTGTATTTTGGATTTTGGTTATAGAGAAGGCGAGCAATTGAGCTTATCTCTGGAGTAAAAATGATTGATTTGTATGGTGTATGAGTATGTTAAGTCTTGCATCATGATCAATTAGGAGTAGATTATCATTTGAAATTATCTTGCGTATATCAATCCAGTCTGTAGGTGTATTATTGAATGAATGGTTTGTTTTATATATTGAATCAAAGGTGTCCTCTTTCTTTTGCTATGCTGTGTTATAGAGCTTAGATAAATCATGCATTGGAGTATGTGGTTATTGGAGTATCAGTATTGCATCACATGCCCTGAAAGAAATTGGGGTTGTTGATTGTGACTTGTGAGCAACCTGGTCAACAGAACAAAGGAAAAAACTCCCGTGTGATGCTAAATTACTTTAGGTGCATTATACTGACTGATGCCGCAAAGTAGTCGTACCAGGTTGGCAGAAGTGTTCATTAAGTTTCTATGCCTACTTCTTCTTATGGTTGATGTTTCTATGATAAACTATAACATGTTTCTTTATTCAAATCATTCTTATTTGTGGATTTTTGATATTTTTTTCCTGAAGTGTAAATGTCTTACGGACCAATGGCAGTTAGATGTTGATGTTATATTGTGGTTGTTGTAGCGAATTTGTGCATCTTTCATTGTTCTGTATTGTGTTGTACCGTATTCCTCTATTCATTATTTTAAGAATGTTTATTGTCTAAAGAGTACCTTTACTTATTGTTCTTGCTCTCCCTTCTGTTCTATGCTAATTTAGAATCGATTCTGGTGTGGCAGTTGCATCTCTTTGTCTCTGATCTTGTATTGCCATCCAAAAATGCCTAAGGACAGAAGGGACAGTTCTTCAAAGCCATCTTCTCTGACTCGAAGCACCAGTCCAGCACTATTATTGCCTAAAAATCCCCTGGAGGACAAAGAGAATACCAAAGACTGGGAAGATGCTCGATGTCCAGTTTGTATGGAGCACCCTCACAATGCTATTCTCCTTATTTGTTCTTCACATAAAAAAGGCTGCCGTCCTTTCATGTGTGACACTAGTTACCGCCACTCAAATTGCTTTGACCAGTTCAGAAACTCATTCGGCGAAGTTTCAACAGTGCTGCAGAGGCCAGAAGATTTTGTAGACTTGACATCTCCTGTGCCAGCAACTTCTTCTGCAACTGTATCTGAAGCTGTAATTTCTGAATTGGAAGGTGAAAGAAGTCCAGAGAGATCAATTGCAGTGCTGGCTGTGCCATCTGATGACCCTGTGAAGTCTTGTGTGGCCTGCCCTTTGTGCAGAGGCACTATAAATGGATGGACTGTTGTACAAAATGCTCGTCACTTTATGAATGCGAAATCAAGAAGCTGTGCATGTGAGACTTGTGATTTCAGCGGTACATACACTGATCTGCGAAAGCATGCAAGGTCAGAGCATCCACTTGTGAGGCCCAATGATGCTGATCCAGAAAGGCAGCGTAACTGGAGGAGATTAGAGCGGCAGAGGGATTTGGGAGATTTACTTAGTACCCTTCAGTCTTCGATTGGAGGGGAAGAGACGACGGCTGAGGAAAGTACTTTAACAATTGACGAAGGTGGTTGGCTTACAGTTTTCTTCCTTGTACGCTTGATTCGCCCAAGCAACAGTTCTACTAGATCAAGGACTTCCAGAACTCGTGCTCAAGTGTCGGTGCGAAGATCAACTAGAAGGCTTTGGGGTGAAACATATGATGGGGATTCTGATTCAAGAGAAGACGAAGATGACAATGAGGTGCAGCCGCAGCCGCAGCCGCCACCGCCTTCTGAAGCTGTGTCAAGCCGTACAAGGCGTAATGTGAGGAGACGCTTAAATCCAGAAGAAGATAACAATGACTCTTCTGGTAGTGGGGAAGGTATTCCTAGGCAGCAATGACAGAGGAACACTTGCAATCTCGTTCTTTAGGCACACAGTCAAGGTGAACTTGGCTGGTGCAGTAATCTCTGCTTGGTATCCGAGGGGCAAGTCAGGTTCCTTTACAGTATGTAAGCTAGCCGGTGATGTGAAGATTATTTCGCTTTCATCGGTGCTGTAGTGCTTGAAACTTGTAGCCCTCCTTGTATGCCTGTTCCTGGTTTGGCTTGATTTTCTCTGTCGAGGGTTTTGTAGCAGATAGGTGCCTATTTGTTACTCCTTGAATTTGAGTAAGCTGGATCTTCGTTACTTTTATGTTTTTATCGGTGGGAATGAATAATGCAGTAGATCACTGCATTGAAATGGGAAATATGGATCAAAGCTTTAGGTGTTGATGGTTTTTTATGATTACTATTGAGTATGTGGCTATTTTCATCTATAGTTTGTGTCAAGTGCTATAGAAATGTTTGATAAATCTCAATTCTCAGATATCTTTATTTAGATTTTACACTACTTCAAAGTTCAAAGTGCTGACAATTACTCCTTCCGTCCCACAAAACTTTACCCACTTTCCATTTCTGGACGTCCCACAAAACTTTACCCATTACCAAATAAGGAAGCGACCTCACACACAATAACATTATTTTAACATCATACCCTTCTTTATCACCACACATTTTAAAAAAGTAACTTACCCCACTTACTTTTTTATTTTTACTTCATTA
>JAYMSL010004346.1:0-11160 GCA_036897195.1 Plantago coronopus | reverse complement strand
TAATAATAATAATAATAATAATAATAATAATAATAATAATAATAATAATAATAATAATAATAATAATAATAATAATAATAATAATAATAATAATAATATATTGAGTTCCACTTCATAAACATCAACCTGGCTCTAATTTTTTGTAGACCTTTGATTCTTTATTTATTGAGTTCCACTTAATAATAATAATAATAATAATAATAATAATAATAATAATAATAATAATAATAATAATATTATTATTATTATTATTATAATAAGTAATAGTAATCGAGCCGGCTCGTCGAGTTTCGAGTCGAGCATAACCTGGCTCGAGCTCAGCTCGTTAAGGAATTCGAGCTCGATTTTAGGCTCGTGATCGAGCTCGAGCTCGCAAATTCGAGTTCCGAGTCGAGTTTTTTTTCGAGCGAGTCTCGAGTCGAGCTCGAGCCGGCTTGGCTCGTGTGCAACCCTAATTACAACCACTTGATTGAACTACAATAACATGATTATGCACTCCCAAATTCCTACCAGGCGCGAGATGTATATTTTATCTCCAAACATCTGAAATCATAAAATAGATATTGCCTAAAAAAAACTCTTTATCCGAATTGTAGATCCATAATCCATTCCAAAATCAAGGATGTTCTCCTAACGGACAAAGTGAAAACGAGCCAAACGTAGAGATTTTTCTAATTTAGCATCTAACAATAGATATTAGCTAAGAAAATAGATATGAGTACGGGTCCGGATTTTCTGTACCACCTTTTATGTCACAATTTGTGTCCACTCACCTAACGACGACACCTAGCACTTTAAATACACATGAGTTAACTATACCATAAATTATCTTTATTCTTCTTTTATGTTTTGTTGGGAAATATGAATTTTATAAGAGAGATGAATTAATAAAATTGTAAAAGAGACTATAACACCATCAAAATATGTGTATTTTGAAGTGATTTTTCTAATAAATTTGTAAAAAATAACATTTTTTAAAGGTTAATTTATAATAAATTTGATTTTTCATTATTATTAATTAAAATCACTTATAGTAAATAAACTTGTAAACGATATACATTTAAAATAACGATTACTAAATGTAATTTTTCATAACTTTTTAAAAATATTCGGTGGTTCTTTGAAATTAGCACGGGACGGAAAAATTCCTGAAATTCATCCCTCTTATAAAATTCATCTTTCCCAACAAAACATAAAAGAAAAAGAAAGATAATTTATAGTGTAGTTAACTCATTGTAGTTAAAGTGATAGGTGTCATCGTTAGGTGAATGAGACACAAATTGGGACATAAAAAGTGGGACAGAAAATCCGGAGCGAGTTAGTACTCCATGCAAAAAATTACTACTTTAAACTTCTCATTTTACCGTTTTAGGTTCCTTTTTTTGTAAACTTCTCATTTCCATTTCTGTTACTTCCACTAACAACAATAAAGATTAGCGGGGTGTTTGGTACTCGGTTAGGGAGCTGGGTTAAGCCCCTAACCGAGTGCAATAGTAAAGTTAGTGTTTGATATTGGGTTAAAGATTTTTACTTAACTCAATTTTTGCAATCCTATTTTTTTTTCTTTATTTTATTTTTTATCAATTAATCAATCATTTAACATTCTTAACAGTTAACACCAATCATATTTTTACACATAACTCTACTGTATTACACACTCTTACACAACTCTTACACAACCTATTATTATTATCTATAAAACCTATAAAATCTTAACCCAAACCAAACACTTTCTTTACATCCTCAAAATTTCAGTTACCTGAATTAATAAATCTCGATAACTCTAAAACTTAACCGAGTGCCAAACAGTTATAGATCAACAAAACGCGTGAGCCAATTTGACCGAATAGCAACCTAGACAATCGGGTCAATGCAGTGGAGTTAGACATGAAAATAGAGTAAAATGATCATCTCAGATGAGTCTGCCACGTTTCATGTGAACAAAATATATACTCTCTCTGTCCAGTCAAATGTTTCTCATTTAGAGTTTTGTTGACTTTTTTTTTTATTAGAATTACTCCTAAATTATGTTAGTTAAAAAAAAAATAAAAAAATTACATTAAAAATTTGTAGTTATGGTAATATTTTAATATATTTATTTAATTTTTTTTTTGTTTAATAAAAGTTTGGAGTAATTTATGGTCGAAAAACGGTATTAAAACAAAATGAAAAGTTTCTTCTTGGACGGAGGTAGTATTATTCAGACACAGCAAAAGACGTGAATGGTTCTAAAGCTTATTGTGCTCTAGAACATCTAATAATGGTAATAAAAAGTAATTCTCTAAAGCTAGCAAAATAAGGCTCTGTTATTTTCAACTTAAGTTCAGATCCATTCAGTTGAGTTCAGATCAATTCAGATTTGGTTAGTTCAAATTTGTACTTCACTTCAAATTCATTAAGTTAAGTTCAGTTCAGTTCAGTTCTGAAATCATCAGCTGAAAAGAATTTTTCAGATCCTAAAGAGCAGTTGAAAGAAAGAAAGAAAGATGTTGAACAAGCAAATATATGGCAACAAGAGTTGAAAAAGAAGAATGGCCTTACCACTACCAAGCTTCACCTTTCCTCTCCTTTTCGGTTTTTCACGGACTTCCTCCACGAAACAAGATGATTCATCCTCATGCGAATCACATCCTTCAACATGAACATCATCAAGGTTAAAGCGGAACTCCTTTTCAGTTTCAGTTTCAGTTCCATCATAAATGGTCACACCAAACCACCATGCATATTTTCGTTGCATGACTGAAAAATTAACGAATGGCCAGAGTAGATGTCATAATATACTCTAAATTCTTTCCATCTATTCCCTGTATAGATTTCTCCATCTTCAGCACGAACCATGACTCTCCACATTGATGTCATAATCCTCAATGTTTGTAGAAAATGAATGTATAGCTAAGCTAAGACTAAAGAGTATCCTTAGAAGACTGCATTATGTATCTATAACTACAACCACTTCTAGCCAGAAATATTACTTAATATAAATCACACAACATTACTTAAAAAGCAGTGAAGATAATGAAGCAACAAAATCACCAAAGAAGATAAGAAACTACAAGGCAGCAAGTTTAAAACTGTAGCTAGTAACGAATTGAATTACCACTTGAGTCCTCCAATTCTGATCCTTGTTTGACAGGAAAAAGAGGGATGGTAATCAATCTCCGTCGAATCCATGTCGTCAAATATCAAAACATCAAAACAGGTTGATTCGTCAACGTACTCAAACACCAATGAATGGCCAAAATCTACCCTGTAATAGTCCATAAACTCTTTACATCAAGCTCACGTTTCAATTCCACTTTCCAACGCCTAGCTAGAACAGCTCCGAACCTTGATGAACACGATATCAGGGAGGTCTGCTCCAATTCTATTCATAAACTCAGGTGGGATTCTCTGAAGGAAAACCACATAATTCAGTAAGAAATAGTGAAAACCTGAGCAACAGTGAAACTTGCAAATAAACTTACAATGCTATCGCCTGTCCATTCGACATCGTCCAGGAACAAACGAAATTTTGGTGGCTCTGCGGCAATATATATAGTCTTTCGAGCTAGTTCCAGTTTGTAGCTCGATTCGGAACAAAGTGATTATGCATCTCGTCAACTGAAGCTGGTTTTGCATTCACCTTTTCTGGTGATTCTGATATGATCAGTTTACGAGAAGCTTTTTCAAACAGGACTAAGCACAAGATGCATAATTGCATGAAATACTAGCTACCATGACTTCGAGCGGACAGCAAACGGCTATGGAATACTACCATTCAAGTTCATGGAGCCTGATTAGCGTAGTTTAGATACTGGAGGACTTGCCTTGTATTTTTGTCCTATGATTGCCTACTGATTTTGCACTTGTAACAGGTCTTGTACCTGATTGAGCTATAGCTCCATTTATATGGTAAAAGAAAATACCATTTTTCCCCTAAAAAGAAAAACCTATATATCTAATTTTTGTTACATGAGAAGCCATTAGAATTTCCAATCTTGGAGTAATATTTTCTCCACCAAGGTTGCACAAAATAAATAGTACTACTACTACACTACACTCAACAACAAAAGTTGAAAACAAACGCATAGCAGCCAAAGGAAATCTCAAGAGGAAAACTATAAGGTGCTTCTTAGAAAAAACGTTTTACAAAACTCATGGACAAAACATAACTTAGCAATTATCAATTTCAGCAAGAATTCCAGCCAATGACCAACCATATTAAGCCAATCATTGAATGATATTAGCACATTACTGATTGTAGCACACATATTACTACTACATTATAATAGAATAATAATACACCCTTCTATCTATAAGCTTTGACAGCCTTAGGTTGCAGCCAAGTACCGTTAAACAACTCTTTCCTCTGATAGATGTCTTCTGTTGATTGAACACCATGGTGCAGTTTAAATACTCCCTCATCCAGCTTGTAGTATACGCACTTATCCTCCTCAAACAATGGCAAGTAGATCCTGTTTCGCTTTGCCGCTTCCATCACAGGCACAGCGAAAGATGACGTTTGACTAATGAAGACCGAAAAGTTGCCGATATCTTTCACATCATTCGGTGTAAAATATGGTAGTATCTCATAAACTTTGATGAATTTCCCCAATAATCCAATGATAACAATAAGTAGTTTGCCTCCACAAGAAACCAAAAACCACCTACGAAAATCGGAAAACAGCTCGAAGCCTTGAGCTTGACGGATATACACCAGCTCGCAATGCATCTCAATCTCACTCTCTGATGAGCCCCTGAATGACAATCTTGTCAAGGATCCATAATTATCTAGTATATAAAATCTATCATCATGAAATATTGGACTGCAACCATAAGGGGTGAAGTTCACTTCAAAGTCACCAATAATCCATTTCTTGAATCCTTGACGTAAATATGCTACATAAACATTTTCTAGCATGCCTAATATGGCAATAACGACCCAATCTGATGGCGACGTTGGCGAAGAAGAGAATGAGATTAAATGAATATTAAAATCTTGCGGAATATCCATGAGCTTGATCTTGGTTTTGCTAATAGGTTCAAAGAAAAATATGGTGCTCATACCCTCGGTCACAAGAAGCCATCCATCGTTGGAGTGGTGAATTTTACAGCCCATCAACTCTTCGCTGCTAATGAAATACCTCATATTGCAAGTTGGATCAATAAAGGAGGCGTGCTGCTCCTTTTCTCCAGCCAACATCAACCAGGGAAAGTTAATAGAAGCCAAGTTTGAAAACTCAGGTTGCCAGCAGATAGGAGGAACTGCACGGCTCCAGCTTGTGTTCACCAGACGGAAGTTCGCATAATCCATTGGACAAGGAAGAAGATCTGCAATCAATCTTGTTACATCATCTGAGAGCTTAGAACAAATACCATCTTCTATTGCAAGATCACAACTTTCATCTGAATTACTGCATGATGACTCGATTGATCTGTCAACTGTCGTTTCAGCTCTAGTTGGGACAATAGCATTCTTCTTCTTCTTATCCTTATCAATGAACTTCAAATAAGGCAACCCAGAATCAGTTATCCGTGCGAGGCAAAAAGGGAACCTAGCCTGAGGGTGGTTTGGGACAACAGACAGACTCTGATCATCAAGTCGGAACACAAAGATGTTTAGGTGGCTAGCATCCTCTTTCTCTTCAGTAGTAAAGTATATGCAGTTACAGTCGAGTTCAGAATCTGATTTGTATGCAATTGAGTAATCTGGTGTTAAGAAAACGGTTAAACCACTCAAGTCAGGGACACTGGTCAACTCACGCCGTGATATATCAACCTTCCACACCTCCCATCTGCATGGCAATTTGCGTTCCAAAAGAAAACATTCAGCATCAGGCACCTCCTGGTTGTATAGTGGGACTAAACGCCTTTGGTACATTCGAGTTTGATTAGGTGAGATGAGGTCCGGCTTTGGAGTGCAAAGCACCCCCTCCTTTGTTAGGATAATCAAACCAGCATCAGTGCCCTTGGTGTCGTCCCTGGGTTTGTACAAGACAGCATCGTAGTAACCATCACTATAACGGAATGCGCCCTGCGGATCATAGCTGCAAGTTTGCCAGTCACGCGAGGACGGCTCAGCACAAATATATGAACAGGAATGCTTGCGAAAGAAGTGAACTCTATATGGTTGGGTAGGCATAAGAATACACTTGAAGAAGTTTTTGGGATCAGCTGAAAAGGTGGGAAGTGGTATCCTCAAATTGGATTGACGATCCCATATGAAGCAGTACCAGATGGGCCTGCCGGTCGCTGGCATTCCTTTCTTGCTTGTGTAGATGAAAACCAGCAAATTACCATCGGGGCTCCAGGCTACGCAGCGGTATCCTGGCTTAATCATCCTCATCACGCAGACTGCTGTATGGATCTTTGAACTGGTTTGTATATACACCCCCAGAAAACAACAATAACACCAACACCAACAACAACAACAACAATTGAATTAAATCGAACAGATCAACAAATCGATCAATCAATCAGAAGATACTAGACTGAATTGAACAAACCATCACAGCCTAAAGCGTATATATATATGAAGAGCGAATCGAATTATATACCAAGTTGATTAGGACAAGGAAAAAGGAATACAGTATATAACAGTATTTGGTACACCGGGTTAGTACGATTCTCAATTGGACCGCAGTATCATTGTTGGGCCGGTAGTATCAGTATTTGGTACTGAAAAATGGTTAACGGGTGTGTTACTTTGGCCCAATTCATAAAAAACCCGTATATAACATACCTTTGTAGATTCGGTAGTAGGGTACCGCGTCGGCGTTTCTTCTCTTTGTTTCTGTTCCTGTTCGGATTCGGCAAAGGACACCCTGTAAATTCGCAACTACTGTCCAAAAAATGAGGAATATAGCCATTTTGATACACCGGGTTAGTACGATTCTCAATTGGACCGTAGTATCATTGTTGGGCCGGTAGTATCAGTATTTGTTACTGAAAAATGGTTAATGGGTGTATCACTTTGGCCCAACTCGTAAAAAAACCCGTATATAACATACCTTTATAGATTCGGTAATAGGGTACCGCGTCGGCATTTCTTCTCTTTGTTTCTGTTCCTGTTCGGATTCAGAAAAGGACACCCTGTAAATTCGCAACTACTGTCCTAGGTTTTGTGTTTTACAGTTCGAACCGTAGCTAGAAGATTTGACTCTATCAAGATTTATGTAATTATTACTCCAATTTACAACTTTACATGTGTGATGTCACGCCTCTTGACTCGCTTTTTTCTATTTGTTCTATTACAGGTAAGTACGATACGGGAATAAATATGAAATTGTAAAATTAGTCTCGGCCAAAATAACCAATTAGCTTCTCTTTCAATTATGAGTGCAATTTTGTCTTTCAATTCAACTGCAATTTTTAACTTGAATTAAACTGAAATTATTTAATTTAAATTGAATTTATTTTATGTATAAATATTAAGCCATTAAATTTAAACTGAACTGAAATATATTTAACGTTAACTTGATTAATTATCGTGATACATCAAAGTGTTTATAAATTAGACTTTTTGGAATTCACCTGAAATCCTACGAACTGAACTGATTTGAATTTGTGTATAAATTTGTACTATACAGACATGAACTTAACGGAACTGAACTGAATGGACCTGAATTGAACTAAACTGAACTGAACACAACTAAAATGAAAAACAATTCGGAGAGACCACCTACTTTGGTCTTTTAGTAAAAGACGTCTTTTAGTAAAAGACCACAATTTATAATATAAACCATTTAAAATGAAAATAAAACAAAACAAAAAAAACTCGCGGGTCGGGTTGACCCGCGAATTTATTAAAAGAAAAAGGGACATGATACAGCAGCGAGATTTGCTAAGGTTTGAATTGAGTTTTTATTAATCCCTAAAATTGATTTTGGGTCAATTAAGGTTTGACAAATGTAAAGTACGTATGTGAATGGAGAATTTGATAATGTTTAGGGATGAGTTTGCAATTTCAGAAAATTATTTTTTAATCCACACATTTATAAACACTAACACATTTTAACACGACATTAATTGCCTATTTCATACATGACAACACATATTTCAGAACACCTCATAGTATATTTTATAACCCATCATCACCTATTACTAAACCACACCATCACTATTCTGAAACATCACACCACGTATTCACATACACTACATTACATATTTTAATACACCTCATAATATATTTTATAACACAATATCACCTATTTTAATACACCACATAGTATATTTTCAAAAATAGAATCACCTATTTGCATATTGTATAATCAATAACACAACATCACCTATTTTCATACTCACTCCAGAGTACGTTTTCTAGGGTGGCAGTGGATCACTCAATCCCAATAATTGCGGCTTTTGAACTCTTTTTAATCTTGTTGTATATATGTTCAAAACAAAATTTGAATTCAGCTATATGATTACAGATTTACAGACTACAGTGTTTGATTATCTCCAAATCCAAATGTACTTTTGACCAAATTGGCTAACCATCTTTTCTATCCCAACCTTAACAATACTTTTTTACTAACACCATCCATTATTGTGAACTCTGTATTCAGCTAATGGCTATATAGAGTTTTATTTTATTTTATTTTTTTTTGAATTTTTAATGATAGTTTTGATGTTGTAATATTTAAATAAAAATATATTTAAAAATAAAAAGAATAAATAAAACGTATTTTATTTTTAAAAACGACTTTATTCAAACAAGGAGAAAAATATAGTAGGTTTTTATTCAAGTATGTCAAACATCGAATGACGTCTCTATTTATAGATCTTGAATATAAACATTAGTATATATTCGTACTTTTTGAAAATATGATTTTGGTGTTACAAGATTGGTATTAGTGTGGTGATATAAGGTGGTATTGGATATTGGGTAGTGTAGGTTAGTATATGAGTAGTATAGATTTGCCTCTTCAAAAAAAAATTGGTTTTAATATATATTTTTTAAACAAAAAAAAAGGCTGTCCCAATAAGGACTATCATGTCATGTGCCACTGGGTGACACTAAGTTGGGGCTTGCCACCAACAATCATAATTTCGGTCAGAGCGAGAATGAAATTTGGTGACTGATCTCACCTCGACCCTATAACAGGGGTCGTAAGCGATCGCGGGTCACCACGACCAGGACTGCTTCCACGACCACCCATAAGGGGTGGTCTAATTGTTATTACACAAACCAAAATTATAATTGTTATCTATTTGTTCATTATTCGACGAGTATCTAATCGAAGAATTAAGAAAAATTTAAAGAATATGTTTGTTGAAGTTGTATATAGTTTGTGATTGTGCAAATATTGATTGATCTCATGCGGCTAGTAACCACAGTACTAGCGGTACGGATACCTTTTTTAAATTACCATCAATCATGGTTACCACAAAATTTTATACGATAAACAATAAGAAAAATTGTGCACACACCCTTAAAACGAACGGAGAACGGTGAGAGATGTACTTTTACTATTACGGCCGATGCTTATCCCTAGTATTAAGTACTCCCTCCGTCCAAGCACAAGCTTCCCACTTGTGTTTTGGTCAACAAAATAAGGTTTTGAGTATTATATTATAAGTGGAGGTAGTGGGAGTACTTTTTTGTGTGTTGTAATTAAATGAGTGGAGAAAGATTGGGGACCACATGTCCATAAAAGGAAATGGGAAGCTTTGTAATGGACTACTAAAATGGAAAGTGGGAAACTATTGACTGGACGGAGGGAGTACTAATTGGGTTTTTTTTTCCTTTTCCTATTAAATTCATTAGATTTTATAATAGATTCGGCAAAATAATGTTATCAGCAGAGGAGGATAATCCGTGAGTGCAATATAGGGCATGTATATCCATTGGCCCATTGCATTACCTAAACATTTGAGGAATGTGGCCTGTATCCAGAACAGCAAGTAGAGGACTATCAGAGGGATACCGAATGAGATAAATACCACCACCAGAACTGCAAAACAGCAATTTGAGTCGTTTTCAGGGAGTGTCATAGTTATAGTGATTACCTTTAACATCTAATAAAAAGAATTATTTTAAAGTAATTGAGATATCAAATATTGATTTTGATTAATCTTCATATTTTAATTTTGTAAAAAGAAAGAGAAAAATTTACTTTACACTTAAAACTTTCGTGCAACTTGTAAGTTGCACTAAAACTTTTTATTTTTTTTTGTAAATAACGAAACTTTTAGAAGACTTGCAAGTTACACAAAGGTTGGATGGGTGTTAGTCAAACCGTTAGTCAACTCCGTTAAAGTGTGTAAATTATTAAATTTTGTAAAGGTTTAAGTGTAATTTGTAAAATTACATATCTTTTATTTTTAATTAAAATAATTTGACATAATTATCCCAAACAATATTTCATTCACCAAAATCTTGTATTTTCCTTTTTAAATCACAATTTGTTATTATACTCAAAGAGTATAAGAAATACTCAAAGAGCATAAGAAATGCTCTCGTTCAAGTACAAAATAAATCAAATACCAGTTATTAAATACAACATACCATACTAACATTTTTTATTTACTTTATTACGATAATTTTTTTATTAAAAACAAAAAATATATATATAATTTTGCAAATTACATTTAAATCTTTGCAAAAACTTACAACTTACACACTTTAACGGAGTTGACTAACGGATTGACTAACGTACATCCAACCTTTGTGTAAAAAGTTTTAAGTGTTGTTTAAAAAAAAAAAAATGTTTTGGTGCAAAATATAAGTTGCTTGAAATTTTCTCCAAAACTAAACATAAGGAAAATTTAGAAAAAGATGGAAATAGTAATATTAATAAAGTAAATTACTTACCACAGAACAATATGGCAGTCACCCAAATCCGTTTGAGTAAATTCTCGTTCCTATATTGGTACCTATATTTATGCATAAAACGGGACAGGTGTTCCTTTGTGAACTTGAAAACAGCCTCAGCATCGGAGAATGGAACAGCTGGATCAATGGGCACAACGAACAAATTTTTTTTTTTTTAAAGAGTCAAATCTATTCTAATCCAACTCCTACTCCTACACTAATTCAATACCAACCTTATACCCCACAACGAACAAATTTATATTATGGGTAAACATGTGTGCAGATTGTTGTATTATGGGTACTGAATACTGATTCAAATTTATAGTATTTAGGCTATATTCAACTGCTTTACTTTCAATCTCCAATAA
>JAYMSL010004345.1:0-11200 GCA_036897195.1 Plantago coronopus | reverse complement strand
CCCGAACTTGTGACCGAGCTTAACGTGATGTTGCATTGATCTCTAGTCAATCTCATTACGACTAAAATGAATTGATGACACTAAAATCACCAACACTCATTTGAATGTATCCTTATCAATAAATGTGGCTAAATTGTTGGTAAGTTATATGAGCAAGTTAATGTAATAATATAATGCTGGTAATTCTTCTCTTCCCTAATGTATGACTGATGCATTCCTATCACAGCAAACTTATGCTGCCATCATCAAAACCATGCTCAGCTCTGCGAGATGTAATCTCCATGACGAACAAAATTATACGGACTTGATCGTTCAGTTATCTCAATTTAAAATCTGTCATCTGGTAGTTCATGATCATAACAAGGTGAAGAATGAAGGACAGCATCTTAGCTGTGCTTGGACTATTCAAACTTGAACAGTTCCATGCAGATCTTATGTTATGCTTTCCAGGACCAGACATCCAAACAAAATGTTGCAACATTCACCAAACTCAATAACTAAAATTGCATGCTCTCATCTCCAACAAATGTTAGCTAATGCATGACATCTCCAATGATAATACTATTCAAACTATAATAACAAACTTACCAGAAATTCCCATGTCACACCTGTACGCGTAACAGGCACATATTACCCGTTGTTCGAATTAAATACATTAGTCTTGTAGTCGAACCCCAATAGACGTTCCACATGTCACGGATTAGGTCACACAGATCTTCTTAAGTCGTCCTAGTTGGCTCCTCAATCTACCTAGTTGGCTCCTCAATCTAATGCTTAGCAGACTAGATAAGCAGCAAACATGTCCAAATCTTGAGATTCTTGGTAGGAGATAGTTGGGATTTCAACCACCTTGCTTGTTGTCAAATTGATATTGGACAATGTGTTCAATAAAGTACTGGTAGTGTAGTACTTGTTTAGTTTTCTCTTTCTGATAAGTATGCCATGACTTTTGTTTAAGCTCCATAACTGTTATCTGTGAAGGTGCAATTTCCAAACAGAAAGTGTCTCCTTTACTGCATTACACTGTCAAATGGAATAACTGAGAAATCAATCTAAAACAAGAAGTCAACTGTGTAGATGTGAAATTTACTACTACTACTACTACAAGGACTTTGAGCAGCCTTTAATAAGCACCTCAGTAGGTCAAATTTGATCAGAAATATAAATGTTTTTGTATGAGTGGCTTCAGTTGAAACACACATTTATAGCCTTATCTCAGCATGTTAACTCTCCCCCATGCACACAAACCAATGGCGCTGCGGGTTCGCTTTCATACTCCGCATGTACCACTATTTTCTTCCGACAATGCTCGAATCGGATTAGTCCCTAAGTAACTTTATGATAAACAAAATCATGAACTTGATGATCAATCTAAACTGACAAGCATTTCTTCTACATCATCTGTTATACTTTGGTGTAACATTTTCCAATATGCAATTGGGTTGGTATGAAGACATACGAGCCGCTTTACATGTTCATTTTCATACTCGTATTATAATCGCACTCGTATTTAGGTCCGCCGTCGTTTAGATCGAATTAGTCTAGGACGAAAAAAGTCAAGAACTTGATGTAGTAGAACATTCCAAACTAACAATCATGTCTTCTAGATCATCTGTTATACTGGTGTAACAGTTTCCAAAATGCAACTAGGTTGGTATGAACATAAACCAACCGCTTTGCAGGTTCGTTTTTAGACTCCGGTTACATCAAATTCGTACTTAGGTTCGACATTATTTGGATCGATATACTAATTTAACTAACTTTACGAAGAACGAAGTCATGAACCTGATTAGAAAAGTGAAAACAGAACATTCCAAACTAACATAATCTGATATACTACTTAGATGTAAGATTTTTCAATATGCAACTAGGTTGGCATGAACATACAGAAAAGCAAAATGGTATAAAAGTGAGGAGAAAAAAAAAAAGAAAATACAAAAAAGGGGGTCACCAACATACAACCTAACAAGTGTTGCTCACCTAGGAAATGAAAATGTAACCTTATGGTCTAAAAGCTAGAAAATTATGACCCTGTGTAACATGCAGTTTCTTAGAAAACACCAAAGCTAAGATTTTGTGATTAACACTAAATTTAAAAAAAAAAAATGTAAAATACTTGGGCGGCAATTAAATGCCAACGGTTCTCCTATAAATTCCCCTGTATCTGTCTCTGTTCTCTTCACTTCTCTGCTTTCATTTCATTTTCATTTTCATTTTCACCTCAAAAAAAGATTAAATCTTTATCAACATCATCATCTATTCTGTATACAAATCAAAATGACAACAAGAAAGCCACTCAAAACCATGGATTTCCCAATGCTACTCCTCAAGCTAGCAGACTGGTTCTTGTACCAGTTCTTGGCAAACTCATGTTACAGAGCTGCAATGAAAGTGAAAAACCATGGCTCTTTCTTGAAAAACCCACAAAACAGATCATCATCATCTTCATCACACAAGTACCCTTTATTCCCTAGTGTGACAAAATGCAATCTCTCTGACACAAAGTCACAGACAGTTGCCTGTGACATCAGTGGCTGCTTGTTGAGGACTAAAAGCTTCTTTCCTTACTTCATGCTTGTTGCATTTGAAGGTGGAAGCCTCTTCAGAGCTCTTTTGCTGCTTTTGTCTTATCCAATCCTCTGTGTGTTGGACTATGAGCTCAAAATGAGGGTGATGCTATTTATCACCTTTTCTGGGCTTAGGTTGAAGGATATGGATAGTGTTTCAAGAGCTGTTCTGCCTAAGTTTTACCTTGAGAACATGAATCTTCATGTTTTTGAGGTCTTGAAATCTGCTGGAAGTAAGGTAGTGGTGACTAGTGTGCCTAGGGTTATGGTTGAAGGGTTCTTGAAGGAGTATCTTGGCGTTGATTCGGTAATCGGAACCGAGTTGAGTACTAAGGGGAAGTATTTCACTGGTTTGGTCTCGAGTTCGGGTCTTGTGGTAAAGCATAGAGCTTTGAAGGAGGTGTTTGGTGATAAGATGCCTGATGTTGGTATTGGCAGCTCTAGTCTGCATGATCAATTGTTGATCTCACTTTGCAAGGTATCTGCCATTTGTTGCTCATCAAATATTTTTATCAGTAGTTTCTGTATGTCTGTTACTTTACATATTCTTCAAAGATTTTGTCACTGTTGTTTATTGTCACATTGTGTAGTCTAAAAGTAGCAAAATATGTTCTGTTTCATTTGATCTGAACCTGTGTTTTTAGCCCATTTTGATGAATATACATTTTACTTAGGTAACATTGTGATCAGTCGAGTCACCCCTTTGCCGTTTTCAAAAAAACATTTACATACAGATCTATGCATCATCTCATGTTTATTGCAACATTGTTTTACAGGAAGGATACCTTGTAACCAGAGAAGACATGAAATCAAGTCAAATGCCAAGAGAAAAGTACCCAAAGCCACTGATCTTCCATGATGGTAGACTAGCTTTCCTTCCAACACCTTTAGCCACACTCTCCATGTTCATCTGGCTCCCTTTCGGCATCATCCTAGCCATTTTCCGCCTCTCCGTCGGAATCTTCCTCCCCTACAACGTCGCAATCCTGCTCGGAACATTCAGCGGCGTAAACCTCTCACTTAAAGGCACAGCCCCACATAAGTCCCAGAACAACAAAGGTGTCCTATATGTCTGCACCCACAGGACCCTTCTTGACCCTGTCTTCCTCAGCACCGCACTATCGAAGCCTCTAACAGCGGTCACATACAGCCTCAGCAAGATGTCGGAAGTCATCGCCCCGATCAAGACCGTCAGGCTTACACGGGACCGAAAACGAGACGGCGAGACAATGCAGAAGCTATTGAGTGAAGGTGACCTTGTTGTTTGCCCTGAGGGGACTACATGTAGAGAGCCCTACCTGCTGAGGTTCAGCTCACTGTTTGCTGAACTGGCTGATGAGATAGTGCCTGTGGCTATGGACACAAGTGTGAGCATGTTCTATGGAACTACAGCTAGTGGGCTAAAGTGCTTGGACCCTATCTTCTTCTTGATGAATCCCAGGCCTTGTTACAGTGTGCATGTTCTTGGGAAAGTGCCAAAGGAGCTGACTTGCAGTGGAGGAAAGTCAAGCCATGAAGTGGCTAACTATATACAGAAGAAACTGGGTGATGCATTGGGGTTTGAGTGCACTAGTTTTACCAGGAGGGATAAGTACTTGATGCTGGCTGGGAATGAAGGTGTTGTTCAAGATAAGTCCTAGTTAGTTACTATTGTTTGTGAATAGACTCTGAGCTAGAATATGTCATCTACTGATCATTTTATCCTTCTTTTTGTTTTAAACATCATCCAATTTATTTGTATTTTTTTTCTCTGTGAAGTTCATTCACCTTCCTTCTGAATTTTGATCACAATAAGCATCAATGGTGGATGATTTCATGTTTGGTGTATATGTCATTACATAACTCAAGTCATTCTGCTTCTATTAAGCTTAGACAACATTCCAACACGGACTAATCAATATCCGTAGTGGTTGGTTATACCTCTAACATCTAAATTTCTATATCAAGGTAGTAATGTTTATCGTGGAGTACGAAATTACTGTGCATTAAACACTTTGTACAGATGAAAAAAGGTCAACTCTGAGAGTGTGAAGATAAGTAGCTAGCCCATAACTCAACATAAAATACTGCTACTACTAGTCCAGTATCTGTTAAAGTCTTTGTTGGTGTTGGAACTTGGGACTTGGGAGTAGACTATAGAGTATATAGAGTAGATATTGAGAATGGAATAATTGATGGAGTGATTTTCAAATAATGTGCAGGGGTGAATAGAATAGAATGGAATGCATGCGGTGCATAGCAGTGCGTGCAGAATCAGTAATGACTGAGTATGGCAGTACTGAGATGCTGAATATATGGCAGAGCAGAACACAACAAAACAGAACTGCACAAGGAGAAGAATTATGTATGAAACTTCTACAACTTGTATGTGTTCCAAAACTAGTTCATACTTGTCTAGATCTATCAAACTAAGCCCAGGAATACTTCAATTCTATGTGCTCTATCAGGCAAGTGGTTTTACCAGGTCCAGGACAAAAAGAGAAATATCTGTATCAAGTATCAGCAATCATCTTGTCAATGTGAAAAACACTGCAGGATCTCAATAACTAGGATCTTAATCAAACTCATTTATAGCACTCTTTTGAGATCCGACTCGGATCTAAACCCCAAGTCTTGAACCTGAAAATTTTTAACACTTGAGGATTTTTTACTGTTAGAACTTAGAAGTTAGAACTCTTCCTCTTTTGATTATAGGTCAATCAAGAAATGGAAGCTGATATGTAATAGTAATACTAATAAAAGTCCTCAAACTCTTGTCTTGAAACATAAATCAAGCTTTTATGGGTCGAATTTGTGCAGTGACTGCTGTGCTTAAACCTCTTACACATAATTGTGTGCCCTAAGTCCCTAAGACCCTAACTACTCTTCATAGTCTATTATGCCCTTCAAATAGAAACTTATGGTTTAGAAGAAGCAAAAAAGTTGGGAGCTTGTCAGACAGCTGCAAGACCATCCCGGCCAGCCATAGCTGAGCCGAGAACGATCCTCTACTGCACCGGATGGCTCAAGTGAACCAACCGGAGCTGTTAATCACGCTCTGGTCGAGCAGCCATGGTTCATCAACCAAGCTTAGTTTTCTGTCTCCTTAGAAATCAAGGATGCAGAGGTACGATCCTATAGAACAGATCCTGTTCAAGTAAGGTCGTGACATGTAGTGAATCTATTGAGATTTATATACTGGATTTCTTTTAGTCTTTTCACTGATGTGGGATGTTGCAACTTGCAATTGCTGCTTTTATCCTGGGCTTTGGGCCTTATACCAGCTCATACTAGTAAACAGATTACCAACATGTGGCCCAAAGGCCTAAACAACACACCAATCCACTGAGGCTGTATATGTGCTAGTCAATGTACAATCATGTGGCAAGTGCTTCTCTATATTCAGATCAATGTTCTATATGCAGATAATACTTCATGGATTACATCTTGCAAAGCTAATAAACTCACAAAACATACTAATATACGATGAGAATACGCAACTCTACTTGGTGTGGTTGCTGATGATGATATAGTGGGAGAATTTGGCCGGCCAGCTCCAAACACCCGGGCTCCATTTGAATTCGTGGTGTTTAACACGGATGACGTCGTGCTGCAGATTCATTAATGTTACTCGTTAGTAAGAAGTTATTCCTGAACCGATGATAGAGCTAAAATGCGTTAATAACCTCTACCTAGTCCCTACTATGTTTCGCCAAATCAACTTGTTATCTTTTTTTACATTGATAAAATCATTTCTTTTTGGTGAGAGCACACCATCAAAACACTCCTTTTTAGCCAAATGAACAAAGTAAACTTCCACAATTTGGACAAAGAGGGCTTGTAGCACTAAAATATCCGAAAACTAGGAGATTCTGTGCAATAAAAACAACTGCAAAATTGGTGCATTTTGCATATGCATGATAGAGTAAAATCAGTAGAAAGTTTACCTAGTCGACGCATATTGACATGTTACAGAACCTGCACAAAAACCACATTCATCGATAAGTTAATAAGTAAAAGCAGAACAGTACTAGTCATTATCTGCGAAAGATGCCTATTAAATTTAAAATCACAAGTCCTTGAAGGGAGATTAGTCCAGAAAGTTAACTAACTTGGATCAGTGTTTGTTGTAACAGCCGTTCCACCAAAGTTGCAGCTAGTCGGGATCGGATTCTTCTGGTAATAACTATTGAACGCGAAAGAGGCATGTTGACGAACTGAATTAGGATTATAGCAACTGGCACCGGGCTGAATGACCGAGCAATCTGCACCATGGCTACAAGCATAGTCTAGTCCTAGCTGCAACGCAAACTGTGACGCAGACTGGGTTGCTACGCACCAGCTTCTAGAAGAAACAGGAGGGTTCGTGGCCAACGGGTTCATTTCCGGATTGGCAGGATTCATGACTGTTGGATTATCCGGGATCGAACCGGATGGATTGAGTACAGGATTTGTTGCTGTGGGTATAGGAGGATTGGTAATAGTTGGAACTGTTGCAATTGGGTTTGTAATATCTCTTTGCTTAGTGGAAACTGAGAGCTTCTTCTGTTCATTCTCTGTTGCTTGGGCTATTGATCCTGAATGCAATCCAACAACAACAAAATCACTTTTTTAAGAAAAGAGAAGATTCTTTCCTTAACATGGTTGGAGATTTGACTCCAATTAGTACTGATTTTTAACTAAAGATAAAGTTAAGCTGTGTAATGGATAAAAGATTGAACTTAATAAAGACAAATCCCATAGATTCTCTTGACCAAAACATCCTTTTCTTTTCATTCCAGGACCAAGAAAACTCTACCAATAAGAACCCTCATCTGATTAGAGACCCAAAATAGAAACAAAATTCATCTAGGATCTATTTTAGAATCATCACCAAGTCACCAACCAAAAAACTACACCAAACACAACCCACTGATTAGGTAAGAACAAGAAAGAATCATGTGTACCTTACATGTATCAAACACTGAAACAAGAATCATCAGAAAAGAGACAGCAAGATGAACAGGCAATTTCAGAGTTCCAAGACTTTCAACAAGTTAAAGATTGGATTTTTAAACTTCCTGTTCAAACCCAGAGGAACAAATGGCAATATCTTGACATCATTAAGACATTTGCAGTTAAAGAACAGAAGAGGCATGATTCTGTGCTTAAGGTAAACAGATTAGTACTACTGCTATTAGTACTAACAGTACTGCAAACTACATAACAAGAACTTCATGATGAGGAATAGGTTAAGCATCAAGGAAATTGGACTGACCTGAACAGAGCAGAAGAGCAGCAAGAGGCAAGAATGGAAGAGTACTAATGATGTTTCTTCTTCTACTTGTCATTTTGATCACACACTTCTTGATAATAAGGACTTAATAAATCCAAAATTGCCTGGGTTCTCTAGTATTTGAAAGATTTGAAGCAGAAAGGGGCAACTGGGCAGGTAGTTAAACATGCTAATCCCAAAGAGACATGATTACTCTTTGGAAAAGGGGGCTCAGTTTGCTGTATAAACAAATATTTTCAAGAATGGGAATAGGAGAGACATTGTTTGGATGTGAGGTGGAGAAGGAGAAAACAAAAGCAGAGTGAATAGAATTGGGATTGTTAATGGAAATGGTGTTGAAATATTGATGATGGTAATGATGATGTTTGATCATATGGTCATTGAAATGATCCCCTTTTACTTTCTTTTGCTTTACTCTACTTTTACACTATTTCTTCCCCCTCTTGTATACTATTAGGTCCTCCTAGGACAGCAAACAGGACACATTATCATATTATAATTTTCCCAGGAGGGAGTTGGTTTATGGCCACCCAAAGTGGGGTTTTGCTGAATCAGTTCCATTATCATTGGATATTCATTTCACTACCTTAATCTTCTATTTAAGCTCATGTATTATTCTCGTAACGTTGAGAACTTGCAACTACTATTAATCACTTGTTGCGTTAGAATATCATCGAGTTGAAATTAATATGGCGTGAGTGTAATGATACTGTACTGTCAATAGACTAGATTATGATGAACTGATCAAGTGCAAAGTACATCCAAAGCATCTACTTCAACTTTACAATCTTGTTCTTCTCTGTTTCTTTTCCTTTTTGTAAAACAAATATGTGTGGCGTAACTATCATGTCAAATTTTGCCTTTTATGTTGGAGGTTGTGATCTTCTACGCCATAGGAGATTGTCTTAACCAGCTTTGAATTGGTCTTGTTTGCTTCTACCACTTTTTCTCTAATCATTTTGATTAATCCTCGAACAGATACTACTACGTTAATTCTCGAACAGATACTACGTTAATTCTCGAACAATCTACGAAAAACACAAATTAATATTGCATTATACGCCGTGACATTATTCATAACCGATCTAGGCTAAGGCTGTAATATTTTTTTCTGAGCCTTGAAAACAATAGTGATCCAAAATTACTTGTGAAAATAGTAGAGATTATCAATAAGGTAGCAGTGGATCACTCAATCCCAATGATTGCGGCTTTTGAACTCTTTTTAATCTTGTTGTATATATGTTCAAAACAAAATTTGAATTCAGCTATATGATTACAGATTTACAGCTACAGTATTTGATTATCTCCAAATCCAAATGTACTTTTGACCAAATTGACTAACCATCTTTTCTATCCCAACCTTACAATACTTTTTGACTAAACACCATCCATTATTGTGAACTCTGTATTTAGCTAACGGCTATATAGAGTTTTAATTATTATTTTTGAATTTTTTAATGATAGTTTTGATGTTGTTATATTTAAATAAAATATATTTAAAAATAAAAAGAATAAATAAAACATATTTTATTTTTTTAAAACGACTTTATACAAACAATAATTAAGGAGAAAAATATAGTAGGTTTTTATTCAAGTGCGTCAAACTTCGAGTGAGGTCTCTATTTATAAATCTTGAATATAAACATTAGTATATATTCATACTTTTTGAAAATATGATTTTCAATATATATTTCTAGAACAAAAAAAAAAAAAATAGTTGCCCCAATAAGGACTATCATGGCATGTGTCACTGGGTGACACTAAGTTGGGGCTTGCCACCAACAATCATAATTTCAGTCAGAGCGTGAGTGAAATTTGGTTACTGATCTCACCTCGATTCTATAACGGGGATCGCAAGTGATCGGGGGTCACCGCGGCCCATGACTGCTTCCACGACCATCCATAAGGGCTGGTCTAATTGTTATTACACAAACCAAAATTGTAATGACCATCTATTTGTTCATTATTCGACGAGGATCTAACTGGAGAGTTAAGAAATTTTTAAAAAGCATGTTAATTATATTGCTGCTGAAGTTGTATATAGTTTGTCACGGTGCAAATATTGATAGATCTCACGCGGCTAGTAACAATTGTACTAATGGTACGGTTACCTTTTTTTTTCCGAGAATGGTTACCTTTTTTTCATTGAGTAATTTTTGGGAGAGTCCACTATAATGTGGACTTTTTGAAAAGTCCACCTAAAAACATTATCTATTTATAACAAAACGTCAACTATTTTGACATAAACATTACCTATTTACAACAAGCATCAATTATTTTTTTCAATAAACATCAACTATTTGCAAACATCAACGTTTTATCATAAAACATCGACAATTTACATTACACATCAACTATTTTGATATGAAATAATCGGCCATTTACTTTAAACACCAATTATTTTACTATTAACATCAACAATTTATAAGTTATCAACTATTCAATCATGACCATAAAATGTTTTCTAATATACATCACTTATTTTACCATTAACATCAACGATTTATTATGAAACATCGACTATTTACATTACAAATCAACAATTTTGACATGAAGTAATCGACTATTTACATTAAACATCAAGTATTTTGTCATTAACATCAACTATTTATAAGTTATCAACTATTTTATCATGAATGTAACATGTATTATAGTATACATCACCTATTTTATCATTAACATCAATAATATTGAGTGGACTTTCTTAAAAGTCCACTAAAAGTCTAAAAGTCCACTTAAATGTGGACTTTCCCAACAATTAGTATTTTTCATTACCATCAATATTAGTTACCACAAAATTTTATACGGGAAACAATTAGAAAAATTGAGCACGCACCCTTAAAAAGGAATGGTGAACGGTGATAGCTATATTTTTACTATTACGGCCGATGCTTATCCTAGTGTTAATTAGTTAATTAGTGAGTAAAGATGGTTCATATTTTCCTTGTTTGTTGGCTTTTTGGTGTTTCTTTTCTTGGAGGGATATACAATCATCATCTAAAGCTAATTAACCATGATTACAACTAGGCCTGTACACGAGTCGAGTCGAGTCGAGCATTACCTGGCTCGAGCTCGGCTCGTTAAGGAACTCGAGCTCGGCTCGTTAAGGAACTCGAGCTCGATTTTAGGCTCGAGATCGAGCTCGAGCTCGAAAATTCGAGTTCCAAGTCAAGTTTTTTTCGAGCGAGTTTCGAGCCGAGCTCGAGCCGGCTTGGCTCTGTAAGAATGAAGAATGTTTTCCGTAAGAAACTTGTTCTTATTCATGGGTATATATAGATATGATACATGAGAGTCCAGCATACTGGGAAACCTAATACAAACAGTATTCTATGTATAGTCCTAACTGTACAAGACTAGATTGACTAATACTACTAGGAAT
>JAYMSL010004344.1:0-11202 GCA_036897195.1 Plantago coronopus | reverse complement strand
TTAGGGTTAAGCATGGGGCCAAGGGCTACCGCCCTTGACCCCATGCTTACCCCTAAGCCCTAATTAAGCGGTTATCATCCGTAAGACCGATACAAAAACCTTTACCTCAATACATTAAAACCTTAGGGTCTACTAAATAAAACCTTTGGACAATTATTCTAAAACCTAAAGGGATATGGTGAACCCTACTAAAAACAAATCGTATATAAATAAAAACTACTCAGATTCGACGTACTTAATTAGGGTTTAGGGTTAAGCATGGGGTAGCCCTTGATCCCATGATTACCCCTAAGCCCTAATTAAGCGGTTATCATCCGTAAGAAAGACCGATACAAAACCTTAAGAAAGACCGATACAAAACCTTTACCTTAATACATGAAAACCTTGGACCACAATACACAAAACCTTAATATAACTGAAACTGAAAACTTAACCACATATGAACAAAGCATACTAAGTGTTCTACCACAAAACCTTACCCACCAGAACATAAAACCTTATCCCACAAAACACAAAACCTAAAACCTTAGGTAACAAAATACAAAATTTTAATCCATAGAAACATAGTTTTACAAAAACTTTACCTTAATACATGAAAACCTATGAAAACCTTAGCCGACACAAAAACTTAATATAACTGAAACAGAAAACTTAACCAACATATGAACAAAGCATACTTAGTGTTCTATCACAAAACCTTACCCACCAGAACATAAAACATTATCCCGCAAAACACAAAACCTTAGCTAACAGAATACAAACTTAGTCCATAAAATATCCATATAAACCTAATTTTCTTAACTTGCGTATAAATTAAGCATGTGCTCCATCAACAAAACCTTAACCTTAACCACCAAAAACACAAAACCTTACACACCTTAGGTCACAAAACACAAAAAATTAGATAACAAAATACAAAACCTTAGCCCATAATTTTCTTAACTAGCATATATAAACTAAGCAATGTGCTCTATCATAAAACCTTAACCACCAAAACATAAAACCTTAACCACAAAAACATAAAACCTTAACCACCAAACAAATCCATCACAAAACCTTAACCAACAAAACATAAAACCTTATACCAAAAAATCACAAAACCTTAGTGTTAGCAACACTGAACTAAAATAATAACAAAACCAAACTACCTAAACAGAACCTAAATCAATCAAAACATACGTAAAACCTTAAGCCTTCTCAAAATGAACCTTAACAAGCATTTGAACAAATCACTAACCGGTGAGTCACGAATCGGAGAAGATCTCCTCCAGGTAACCACATCGTATGAGGCAGTGAGTCGCGAATGACGGTGAGACGGTGAGTCGGTGAGGTGTGAGACGCGGTCAGGCCAGATCTATTCCTGTATTCCTTAACCGCTGATCGTCGTGGTGGTGGCCAGATCCAGTTGCGCGTGAATCGATCTCCAACATCACGCTGTCCTCTTCAAACAAAGAAGCAGATGGCACGGGTGGCGAGATCTCGCCGGAGATGTTCAGGTAACCGACATCTCGCCACCTGCGGAGATGGAGGAGGCGCGGGTGGCGAGATGGCGAGGGACGAGAGGTGCGGATGGCGCGCGGGTGGAGAGATCGGAGGAGGAGGTAGGAAATCTGACGAAGGTGGAGGAGGTTGGAGATCGGAGGAGATCGGAGGAGGAGGAGGTAGGAGATCGGACGAAGGTGGAGGAGGTTGGAGATCGGAGTAGGAGGCGGCGGCACGAAGGACGAAGGTGGAGGAGGATGGAGAATGGAGTAGGAGAAGGCGGCACGGAGGTGAGATGGCGGGATGGCGTGAAGGCGCGGGCGGCACGGAGGTTGAGGAGGCGGCGGCTGGTGGCGAGATGGCGGGAGGGCGCGGGTGGCGAGATGGATGTGGAGGTGAGAAGAAGAGCGTGAGATGTGGAGCTGTGGAGGACCTGAAGGTTAGAGGAAGGGATATAAATGGGGAAATGAAGATTTAGTTGTGAATAAGGTTTATATATAATCCGGATCCGAAAAAATATATGTGACCCGACCCGGATCCGCGAAAATTAGAATCAAATTGAATGTGGTCTTTTTTTGGTCTTTCCAATTAAGTGGTCTAAACCAAGAAAGTGTAAAAAAACTTAACAGGTGAACAACAACAATTCAAACCCAAAGTCGAATCAAATGGCCTTTGTTTGATAAAAGCATCTAATCTGACATGTAATTAACATAAGTAACTGTTGAATAGCTCACATAAATTACATTTATCAAATATATATTACTATAGTCGAATCATATTTTTAATGAAAACAGAAAAAAAAACAAGAAAAAAGATGTATCATTCGGCAAACAACACCGACACAAAAATTTAAGAGTAGATAAATTTCGTCATTATTACTCGACGAGTGGAATTTGACCGGGCGGACAAATTATGTTGAATTTTTCACATTCTCTCTATAACTTTTAGGAAGGTCACAAGCAATGATGATGCTTTTATCTCCGGCTCCACATTTAATGGAGAGAAAAAAACACCATTGAATAAAATCACAAGCTAAATAGGTCGTCATTTGAAAGGTAATTAGTGATTAAGACAAAGTTTAATACTGTTAATCATGCGGGTTCCAGCTGCAACCTAGCTAGTAAGCATATTCAGTACGGTTTTCCGAAGTTTCGTGCAATTGATCCAAATTATAAAACCATGATTAGCCTCTCTAATGGTGTCATTAGCACCGAATTTCCAACACTAATAATCATAACAACCGACAACGCGCAGTGCGCAATAATAAGCTTCATTCTCCGTACTATTACGAACTTGACTGGTTTTGACTGCGGTTTAGAAGTGTGAAACTAGGTTCATTAGGGGATCCTTTACTGGACCAATCCACTATGGAATCATGAGGATATTCAATGAAGGAATGCTACCTTTTCGAACAACTAACTAGTTAGTTACGAGCGAATGTCATTCTTTCATCGATTAGAAATTGCTTTGAAATCATAAATTTCTCTCAATCGGCGTTTGATACTTCACCGGTGATCGATCATAACAATTAGAGATAAATGGTAGATGATTATGTATATGAATCGAACATCTATAGGATATGCTGCAAATTCAATTCTAACAAAACGATCTTAGAGATGCTATTTACATTGTTGATAAAGTTTTTAAATGAGTGTATGTCTCAAACACGCAAGAACAAAAAAGTATTTCAAAATACGGAAGGTATTTCATACTTATTGTGCACAATAAATAAGTGCAAATTGCACATCTTTGACTATACACATTGGCACACGAATATGAGAGCATGCACACGACAACATGACTACCAACTTACTCGTTTCAATGATATTATTCACTTTGTTTAATAAAACTTTAAAATAGTTATATCTGTTTAACACGTAAGAACAATTGAACAAGACTTGTATTTCGAAACACGCCTGGTCCGTTACACATATGTAAACTAAAGAAGAACAAATTGTACATTTATAAGACATACTGACACACAAATATGAGAGCAGGTACACGAAAACATGACTTCTAGCTAACTCGTCTCAACAATATTATTCACACTATGATGATGAAACTTTAAAAAAATTCCATACTCGTTTAACACGTAAGAACAAGACTTTGTATTTCGAAACACGCCTGGTCCGTTACACATATGGAAACTAAAGAAGATCAAATTGTACATTTATAAAAAGCATAGTAGTATTAGAGTAAATATCATGCCATCCCCGTTGTAACAATTATGCAACATTCTCAATAATTTCTCACAAGTGGTAATTAGTTAAAACAAAGAACATGTCACAAATGTACTTAGAGCCATACTTTATGTATTACCACCTCACTAATCCCACCAAACACAAATGGCTAACTCATTTAAGCTGCTTGCTGACATTGCATCAAATAACTAATGACAGTGGCTTTTGTTAATCACCTACACTAGTACTTCGTGCAATCCGTCTGAAAATCTCTTAACTGAATTGAATAAAACTGAACTGAATAGATTTAAATTGAATTGAACTGAACTGAATTATTTTAAGTATGAATTTCAATTACGCAAATCTGAATTGAACTGGATGGACCTGAACTGAACCGTACTTATCTGATTAATTTGAACTGAACGGGCCTGAACTGAACTATACTTAGGCCCTGTTCAATTTATCTGAAATTATCTTAACGGATCTGAATGGACCTGAATTGAAGTCAAGTATAAATTTGAACTCTGCAGACTTGAACTGAACGGGCCTGAACTGAACTATACTATACTTATACCCTGTTCAATTCACCTGAAATTATCTGAATGAAACTGAATGGACTTAAACAGAACTTAAGTATAAATTTGAACACACAGACTTGAACTAAACTGAATTGAATGGACCTGAACACAACTGAAATTGAGTTGAATTGAACAAAGCCTTTATCTGATTTGAACTAAACATACCTGAACTGAAGACAACTGAAATTGAGTTGAATTGAACAAAATCTTATCTGATACCTGAACTGATCTGATCTGAACGAAGTCGGAGACTAATATTATCCATTGAAAATTAGCATGAATAATTGATGCCACGTCACATAAAAATATTTAATTTTTGGTAGATGGTACAACAATCTTTTCATATCTTGAGAAATGATATATGATTGGGCAAATTGCAACTAAATTTGATGGGGTTTTGTCTCACACTTGCACATTATTAATTCCCCTGTTGGATTTCTTGATTCCTCTTAATTACGTGCGGGTAGATGCCCTTTCTAGTCAAACTTATTAGATATATGTTTGTTGTACATTATCTCTTGAATGATTAACGATGATTCGGAGATTATTCAAGAGATTATTGCAGGAATCAGTACTAATTATATGTGATTATATCTGGATCCATCACTAAACTTGAGTTTAATCTGTAATCTATGTATAATCTATTGCAATTGGTTTCAGTACAGGCGAACTGCCAGTTTGGTTGGTGTTGCACCCGCATGGTTTAAGGGCCGACACACATTAGTCTCCGACCAAGAATGAGTTCACTCGCTTTGTTTTTTGAATCGGCAAAGGTTTTATTAGAAATGAAGACAAGATGTATTAGAAATACATCCTGCTAGATTACAAAAACTTAGAGCATAATTGCCTTAGTGGTAGCCTTTATATATCGGTTCACAGCCCGCTATTGTCATTCTTTTAGATTCAGTCGTCATTCGATCACATTGTCTCAACTTGAATTGGCTGTATTGGCCTAGTGTTGGATGCAATGTATTAACCAACCGCCTCGAGCATAGATGCGGATGGGCGACCCTCCTCTGTAGGCACACCACCATCGCATGCGAGTATTGAGAAACTTAATTTACTCGACCAAGACAACAGTGATTCTTTCAAAATCATTACCGAAATGAACAAGCCAGTGTCTAGGTCCAACCCAAATTTCCAAAATTCCAGTACACGTCGTATCATCTAGACCTTATACGTGTCACTCATTTAAAGGGAGAAAAAGTCTCTTAAATTTAACAGTTTATTCCCCTAAACACCAATTACACGCATATCACACTTTTCAAGCATTCCAACTCAAACCTTCCGAGTATCATATACGATCCTAACAGTTTGTGCGTGCTAAAAAGGTAATATTCGCCTCGCTCCGGACCGTCTCTAATCTCTAAATGTTAATAAAGTCACCTACTCACTCGATCGATCCAGACAATTCGGAGAAATGGGATCATGAACACTTTTACATCAACTTTGAATCAAATCAAAACCAAGTTGTTAATCCAGATTAACTTTGTTAATTATAAAGTGTAATAATTAAAACGTGGCAAGACTAAATGTCAATTTCGTCTTGTTCAAAGATAGGTTGAAAAAATACGAGTAAAGTGAGTGTGGACTCCCAAGGACAAACCCGTAATTTCATCTTCAGAAAGAAGGAGGAAAAGAGACCGGTCGAAGAAGAAGTTTCGGTTCGGCCAACAATTATTGGTCGGAGAGTCAATTATTAAACTGAATTATTACACGTAAACATGTGCTCAATTGGTATTTAAGTAATTAACTAAATGGTTATATGGTAGTGTTTGCCATTACTTAATAAAAACACTTCTCTGCTTTATTCAAATTTTTGCGGAAAACACTTCTCTGCTTCTGGAAAAAAAAAAAAGCAGAAATGTAGTGTTTTATTTCACAACTTCTGCTTCTACTTCTCTAAAAAGAAGCAGGTAACCGCTGCTTTTTAGAAGCAGCCCAAGACTTGCTTTTTCCTGCTTAAAGCACTCCATGCTGCTTTTTTTTCCTAATTAGCAAACAACTACAACTTTTTATCAAAAGCAATTCTATACCACTTTAAGCAAAAACAAGTTAAAAGCAATTCTGAAATCAATGGCAAACACTCACTATGACTCACCTATCTCTATACATGTAAGTAACTATCTCTATTAATTCTCCGATAAATATGGAGATATAATTGGTTTTGATTTTTTATTTTATCCACTTGCTACTTTGCCACTATGCATTATTGTATTAATTAGGTGGTCGTAGTGAGCAAACCGATACCATAGTTTGAGTAAATCGCTACGAGGTCCCTAACGTTTCTGATTTGTGCAAAATGGTTGCTAATGTTCGGGGGACTTTGCAATTGTTACGTTAGTGTTGAATCGTTAGTAGTTTGTAGTTAGGCTCTATTCCGTTTACCTTAAATTTGAGTTTGTCCAGTTTAGTTCAGTTCACGTTTGTACAGTTGAAATTCATACTTAAAATAAGTTTAATACAGGCGAATTGAACGGAGCCTTAGTACAGTTTCGCAAAATGCATTAAGTGGAGTTCTTTTAGTTATTGGTGTAAAACTGTAAATTATATAAGGCTCTGTTCAGTTCCCCTGAAATCCCCTGAACTGAACTGTACTGAACTAGACTGAATGGACCTAAACTGAACTGAACTGAACTGAACGAACTTGAACTGGACTGAACTGAACTGAATACAACTGAAATTAAGTTGAATTGAATAGAGCCTAACTATAGGAAATTTACATAGTTTCATTGATTCCCTGAATTACACATGTTGTAATTTGGGGTTTAAAAGTAGGTATGCAGTATCGCTGATATATATATATATATATATATATATATATATATATTAAAAGGAATTCATGAGGATTTTGACTTGAAACCAATAATTCTGACAATATATGTCTCGATAATTGGTAAATGTACTAATTTAAAGAGCCAAGTCGAGTCTCACAAGGAGCCTGAGTATGACAGTTTGTCACAAACTACGATGAAAATTCAATTATACTCAGTAGAGACGAGTTTCTGAAAATTTCAAATTAGATAGAACAACTTTATGGGGGCTAAATGCAAATCTTCTCTTTTGCCGGGGCCAAAGTGCAAAACCCACAACAAACACCTCTGTTTGTTGGCCGGATTGTTTAATTATTAATCATTAATCAAACCTTTTCATTTTTTCAACTTGCACCCTCCAAATTTCAACCCTTTCTAGCATTGAATTTCTCCTCCAATTTATTATTTATCATTAAATCAACAAATTACCACTTTACAATCGCTTTTGAAGCTACCGTCTAATCTTCTTCTCCATAAAAAAATACCAACAAATTGCCATTTCATATTGGAGGCCTGAAAGAGATGTTGAAATGTCTAAACGCCAGTTCACATCACCAACCCTTTAAAGACTTTGAACAAAAAGACACAAGACCAAACTGTGTTGCAGTTGGACCTATAAATGCTTGTCATACCACCATTTGCCACTACAACATTTTTTGAACAAGAACTACAGTTCAGTTTTGTCCACTTTTCTCTCAAGGTTCTTGTTTTTTCAAACTCATTTAGACTTCTTGAATCTTGATCTTGAATCACATACTTACTTATATGTCTTGTCTTCTTTGATTTACTTTCAGGGTTTACACATTTCAAGAACTTGCAGCTATATTTATAACACCTTCTTTTTGAGCAATTAATGGAGATTTCAAGCTTCAGAACCCTAGCTGACTTGGTAAGAATTCTTAGCATCTTTCTTGTATATCATCTTATGTGAGTGATACGTCTAATAGGTATCCGTCTTATGTGACAAAATTGTGTGACATCCATTACGTAGTTAACTTATAATTCACTGATCAAGGGAGTTATTTTATGTATGTGTAGGGAATGGATGATTCTTTCTTCTTCAATCAATGGCCAATGAGTTCATTCGAAGAGTTCAACTCGACTCCGTCTGGATTCGGGGATGATTTATATCAGTCTTACGTTCAGGAACCGGTGATGGACTTGAAAAGGGCAGCGGAGTCGTCTCTAGCTGAGCTGACGAGGCCGGCGAAGCAGCAGAAAACCGCGAACTGGAACTCGTGCAAAATGCAAAACCTGTCGAATTCGGTCCCTCAGAACACTTTCCAGGTTCTGAATTCGGGGTTTTCGGCTCCAGTTGCTGCTGCGCCTTCTGCTGTGAAGCCTGAACAAGACACATGGTCTAATTCGAGCACTATAACATTCCCTTCTGATCAGTCAGTTGCTTCGGGCCAGACCTCACTCGCCAACCAGAACTTCGTGATGAAGCCTTGCCAGGGTGCGAAGAGGGTCACCAACACACGTCTCGCTCAATCGCAGGATCACATTATGGCCGAGAGGAAACGCAGAGAGAAGCTCAGCCAGAGGTTCATTACTTTGTCTACTTTGATCCCTGGATTGAAGAAGGTACTTGTTTTTCGAACCACTTGAACTCTTAAGTGTAACCCCTTATATACGACTTATCTCCTTAACAAGGCCTTTTTCGAACTTTTGTCAGATGGACAAGGCGTCCGTCCTGACAGATGCAATCAAGTACATGAAACAACTCCAGGAGAAAGTCAAGATCCTGGAGGATGAAACCAAGAAGGAAACAATGGAATCCGTCGTCTTTGTCAAGAAATACGAATGCTACGATTCCCCATCCCATGACAGTTTTTCCAGTGGACCAGTAGTCACTGAGGCTCTTCCTCAAATTGAGGCTAGGTTTTGCAGCAAGGATGTTCTCATCAGCATCCATTGCGAAAAGAAGAAAGGGATGCTGGAAAGAACGGTTGCTGAAATCGAGAAGCTCCGTCTCTCCGTCGTCAACAGCAGTGTCATGAGCTTTGGCAATTCTTCTCTCAACATTACCATCATTGCTAAGGTAGTCCATTTTTTCCACTGCACTGTTATTTTTTTGGAAACGGCAAAATTGTATTAATCACAAGTAAATAAGTACAAGTAAGATGCAACTTGGGAGTTCGTTATGGTTCTCATTAACTAGTACTAATTAACTTGTTACTACGCGTTCTCTTGCAGAAAGATGAAGACTTCGCGATCAACATAAAGGATGTCGTGAAGAGATTACGCAATGCTCTCAAACAGTTCATGTAACACATGTCGAAAACATCTTCCTTTCGCGCAGTTTCAACGTTGTTTTACCGATTACCGGGCTACGAAGGCTTGTCTCCATCCACCATTTCAGATCATCAGTTGTTTTGCCATGGGGTTCATCTTTTTGAGGAGGGTTTTTTCACCCCTTTTTTTCATGGCTTGTATAAGCCATGTTACCTTAATTACCCTCCTGTTGTAAAGTGAACTACCTCATTGGCTATGTTAGGTTTTTACTTTTACCCCCTTTTTTTACTAGGCTGGTAATTTCAACCAGGCCTACAAGATGAAGTTTACTCTTTTTTCATTTTGGTGGATAGGAGACATGCAGTTGTAGTAGAAAAGTAATCTGGTCACTGTTTTAGAGACTTTTTTGAGAATGTTTTTCTCTTATTGTCTCTTTTGGATACTTTCTTGTAATAATTTATTTATCTCATGTAATACATGTGTTAATCATGTTCTTTGTTTCAAAAGATTATATATTATGTTCACATTTCAGTATTCAACTTTAATCACTTCTTGATTCTATTGATTGTATGCATTTATCGAACCTTCTTCGAACCTACTACAAGTCTCCACCTAGAGCATATATATACATCGAGATGCCAAACCTTCGCGACGATCTGAGCTCTTTGAGAAGATCGATCCACAATCTTTCATGGGTTCCACCTTCTTGATCTGCTCAATTCGTGTTCATTTACAACACAATCGAACATGAGATTCTTGAGTAGTCTACTTCTCTCCAAACGATGAATCCCTTACATATTCTTCTACACTAGAAGAGCGTTATAAAATACCTAGACACAGATGGTTACTTCTCACTCACGTAGAAAATTTCAACTTGTACGGGCAAATGATTAATTAAACATTAATCGAATTGCGTAATTGCCCTAAGAAAGCAAGCTAGCTAGCCATAATCTAGATTAAGATGTGAACTTACCGTCAGGCTAAACATACATTAATTATAGTTTTAGTTTACTAATACATCTTAGTTTAGGTCATGATTATGATTTGAAGATAACAACTTACGTTGCCTAAGGATTAATTAACTTAAGAAAGATACGCATAATCTTTAAAACTAATTATTCTAAGTTGTGCTGTGACGTCGTTCTTTAACTACGTCTACTTAAACTCTGTTAGTTTCAACTTAACTTCAGCTTTAGTTGAAATTTATAATTTACTTCAATTCAGTTCAATTTAGAGAGTTTGTCAGCTGAATCATTCATAGTAACCCGGATATTATATTACTGATTCTAGAAGAAAATTATCAACTACTTAAAGTTATAACCAATCATTGGTTAGAAAACTGATAATTTTACAGCACTAATAGCTACTATTACCTGTCATTAAGATCTAAGAACAAATTTCTTGATTATTAATTTATAATATAAAATAATGATCAGCTAACATGTACTTACTGTTTTGAATAAGAGAATGAGAAGATTGGAAAATCTGGTTAATGCTTATCAATTGTCATTAGCAATATTCCCACTCTTGTCGTTTCCTGCTAATTGTTTGATTTTAATTATGATTAATCAGCAGAGCTGCACTTACTTTTTTGAATAAGAGATTGGAAAATCTGATTAATGATTAATTAATTGTTATTAGCTAGTATCATTATTACCAGAAGACTAACTTTTGTCCCTTCTGCTCCAATTAAGCAAGTTGGCATATAAAATGGATTAAATAGTACATGAATTAATCATAATTCATAAATTTATTCAGAGGGTTAGCTTGTATGATTAAATAAGCATCATTGTTTCTTGATTACAGGACATATAGATCATTAGTTGTTGTTGTTTGGTATGAGGTGAGAAAAAAGAACTCAAGCTATCTACTCTTGTATACTAGATGATGAGGTTATATATGATCACATCTAAA
>JAYMSL010004343.1:0-11202 GCA_036897195.1 Plantago coronopus | reverse complement strand
CCAATCTTCTCAGTTGGCCCATTCCCACCCCACTATCCCCAAAATCAGAAAACCCTCCCACCAATTCTACCACTCCCTATGACCATAACTACCAAGACCCGTTTCTACCTATGCCCAAAGCATCAAGGACCCGTGAACACCCCTAGGCCCAACAGCAGCCCCAACAGGATCCACTACTTCAAACCCTATAGCCCTAGCAACAGTTGGTCCAGGAAACTTGCCACCACTTCTCCACAAAAATCCCAACAACCTCCAAGCCCAAATAAGTCCAAGAAAAGAGGTCGGCCCCCGATTCATGATAGGGAATGGCACTTTGTCACATCAGTAGGGAAAAAGAGTGAGGAATCCTCGAGCACTCGACCAATGAAGAAAGTGAACACAGGGATAGAGATTTCATATGTCCTAGAGGCGGAGGTTGCCCAGCAACCCCGCCTATCCAAATGAGTTGTTTAGTTTGGAACTGTCAAGACGCAGGGAACCTTATGAGCTAGGCACTTTAATCAAGAAATTTGACCCCTGTTTAATATTTCTTATGGAGACTCGTTTATGTACTCGTAAGGTGAATAAATTGAAAAAAAAAGTTTGATTTATTTGGTTTTTCTGTGGATCCAATTGGAAGATCGGGCGGTCTTGCTCTTCTTTGGTCAAAGACTATTGTGGTCACTCTTCGAAATTATTCTAAGCACCATATCGACTCATTGGTGTAATTGGAAAATCATTCTCTAACTTGGAGGTTTACCGGATTTTATGGTGAGTCGGAGACTTGTAAACGTAAGTTGACTTGGGATCTCTTGACTCGATTGGGAGAAACCTCATATAGAGAATGGTCCTGTGCTGGGGATTACAATGAAATGCTATCGAATGAGGAGAAATAAGGTGGGAACTCAACTGAACCGGGTCGGTTGAGGAATTTTCGAAATTTCCTGCGAGATTCTGGTTTGATGGATCTGGGTTATACCGGTTACAAATTTACATTGGTTCAACAAGCGGTCGGACCCGAATTCAATCAGGTGTAGGTTAGACCGTGGTTTGGCAAATGTGAATTGGTCTTCTGCTTTCCCCAACACCAAAGTCAGTCATATCTCCTGCGTGTACTCCGATCACGATGCTCTCGTGATATCTTTCACCCATCTTCCACCACGCAGGACCAAATACCCCAAGCTCTTCAGATTCGAATCCATGTGGACCCATGAACCTGGATGCCGTGCGGTAATTGCAGAAGGCTGGACGGTGGGTGCAGATCTGCCCGTAGCGATTCAAGGCTGCCGTGAGAGATTAGAGGCTTGGTCACAAGCGGAATTTGGGTCCGTGAAAGGCAAAATCAGCAGCCTACGAGCCCCGGTCTCAAAAATCAGAAAGGTGAAATATGATGATGAAGCTCATGCCCTAGACCTTCGATTGTCATAGGAGCTGGATAATCTTCTCGAAAAAAGAAGATGCCATGTGGAGGCAGCGAGCTAAGGCCCAGTGGATTCGCGACGGGGACGGGAATACTCGTTACTTCCACCATAGAGCTTCTCGTCGCTTCCAGAGGAATGAAATCTAGGCCTTAAAGGATGAAAATGGGGTTTTGCAATCCTCTCAGGCAGCCATGAGCGATATTGTAGTAAGTTATTTCTCCGACATATTCTCCACTTATGCGCCGACACATGAGGAAATTGATGCGGCCGTAGTAGAAATTCTGACAAAGGTGAAGCCTGAGATTAACTCTGATTTGGCTTGACCCTACACTGCACAAGAGGTAACCAAAGCTCTCTCCCAAATGTTTCCGTTAAAATCCCCTGGCCTCGACGGCTAGCCGGCCTTATTTTACCAGAAACACTGGGAGGTGGTTGGAGATAATGTGATTAATTTTTGCCTTGAGCTTCTTAATAATGGTAATTTTGACAGGAACATGAATTTTTCATACACTACCCTTGTCCCCAAAATTAAGAAGCCAGGCATTATTTCACAATTTTGACCCATTAGTCTTAGTAATGTTGTATATAAGATTGCTTCAAAATGCATTACTAATAGACTTAGCCTCATATGCCTGTGCTCATTAGTGAATCTCAGTCAGCTTTTGTTTCAGGTAGACTCGTTACTGATAATGTTCTTGTGTCCTACGAGCTCAACCTATAAGATTGTTCTTGTGTCCTACTGAATGGTCATTCCTCGAAAGTACTCTTTTAAACTTGGTTTTCAAAGGTCCTTCGTGAATTTGGTTAAGCTACGTGTGGAATCTGGCTCTTATTCTGTACTGGTGAATGGGCCCCGACTAACACTTTTTACCCTAGCCGTGGCTTATAGGCAAGGGGATCCACTCCCACCCTTTCTTTTTCAATTATGCACGGAAGCTCTCTGTTCTCTGTTTGCAGGTGCAACTCGATGAGGCGAACTGAAAGGAATCAAAGTGAGCCAGTCGGCTCCGGAGATATCTCATCTCCTTTTTTGGATGACACGATGATTTTTGGTCGTGCTGACCCGACTGCAGCCAGGTCTGTGGTTAATATTCTAAATGTCTATAGTCGAGGGCCTGGTCAGATCATAAACCTGGGAAAGTCAAATGTTGTTTTCAGTAAAAATGTGAGCAACTTTGTGCTGACTGATTTGCTGGATTTTCTTAAGTCCAGGTAGTTGACGAACATGAGAAATATCTAGGTCTTCCTATCACGATGGGGAAAAAATAAGCATGAGGTTTTTGGGTGGTTGCATGAGCGTATTTTCAAAGGAGTCGTGCTTTTTCAGGAAAACTTCTTTCCAAAGCTGGAAAAGAGACTCTTATTAAATGTGTGCTCCAGGCTATTCCTACTCATGTTATGAGCTGTTTCAAACTCCCTGAATATTTAATTAAAGAGATTGAGTCTGTTGTTTGCAAAATTTGGTGGGGAGATAAGGATGGGATAAGCTTCACTGGCTTAAATGGGAAAAAAATGTGTCGTAGTAACAGGAATGGAGGTTTGGGTTTTAGAGGCCTAAAAATCTTTAATCTTGCTCTGCTAGGTAAAAAAATTTGCAGAATTCATTCTGAGCCTATTCCCTGTTGAGTAAAGTGTTTAGGGCTAAAAAATTTTCCAATTCTGATGTGTTTCATGCTCAGCCGAAAGCGGACTCTTCCTACACTTGGAAGAGTGTTATGGCTGCCCTTGACCTTGTTTCTGCAGGTACTTTATGGCATGTTGGAAATGGTGAAAAGATCGATGTGTGGTGTGGAGTGACAAATGGATTTCGGGGAATAACTCTTTCAAAATTAGAACCACGGATCTCAATCAAGAAGGACCTCTGTCGGTCTCATTCCTTATCAATTCTAACACTAATTCTTGTAACACCTCTTTCCTCCCTTTCTTGTTTTGGCAGGAAGATATCGACGAGATCCTCAAAATCCCCTTCCTCTTATGGGAACTGAGGATTTGCTAATGTGGTATCATGGTAGGACTGGAATCTACTCGGTAAGCTCTGCGTACCACTTGGGGTTAAAAAAAATTGGAGAGTGCAGTAAACCAAGTAGGTTCGTCATCCAGTTCGATTAGCCGGGACTGGAACTTTGTGTGGAACTTGAAAATTCCAGGAAAGGTCCAACACTTCCTATGGCGAGCCTCCTTACACGAAATACTCCCCACACGCAACATGCACTTGGAAGGAGACATATTGAGGTGAAAGATGAATGTCAGTTATGTGAAGCCTCCCTAGAAACATTGATGCATATTATTCGGGACTGCTCTTACGCTAGACAAGTGTGGGCCCTCATGCTCTTCCCTGCCCAAGTGGTCTATACCCCTACTGATTCAGTTTGGGAATGGACTAATCGGGTTCGAGTAAGGTTGGATAAAATGCAATTTGAACTTTTCGTCGTAGTGTGTTGGGCGCTTTGGTATAATAGGAACAAGCTAAGGTTTGAGAATATTCAGGACGGACCTATGGATACTTCATGATCCATCTCTTCACCAATTGTTTCATAAATCATGGATAAATGAGACGGCAGAGCACAACAACAGCCGCAAGTTTGAGATAGGGGTCATGGTACCGTGCGCGGGGACTGTCAAAATAAATAATGATGTTGCGGTTCCTAGCAAAGGTGAGAGGGGTGGAATCACGAGATCACACGGGTTTAATGTTGGCATGGAGACGTGGGAGAATCTGCTCACTACCAGGTGTTGAAGCAACAGAGCTGGCAGCTGCGATCTTAGCTCTGAAAATGGCAGCAGATTTGAAGTATACTACAATCATACTAAAAGGTGACTCAAGCCTAGTGACTCAAGGAATTCTAAACCCAACAAGCTTACATGGACCTTTGGGTGGCTCATATGAGCAGGCGCATCAACTCCTCTCCCAATTCGACACAACTCAGGTTACGTACATACGTCGAGAGGCAAATCAACTAGCACATTTGCTATGTCACAACTTTGCACTTGATGCTAATGGCTTCGGCAGTGTCCCATTTAAGTTTCAAGAAGTAGATTAGCTACTAGCAATAGGAGAATAGGCCCCTGGTTTTACTTAGTTTGAGGGTTGGTTGAGTGCAAACTGTTATGCTATCAACTACTAGAATGTTTGGGCATTTTGTACCTTGGTTACTCTGGAATGGAAAAAATTTTAACCTAAAAAAAAAAATACTTTTAAATATATTTATTATTGTTAGTGGAAGTAGTATGAACAAAAATGAAAATTGGAAGCTTTAAATGGGACACTCAAATAGAAAAATTGGAAGTTTCGAGCGGGATAGAAGAAGTACTACCCAGTGGTTGCAGCGCCATGGTTAGAAGCTTTCAGTTGTAGGATACTAGTGTTTGACTCCTGTTGTGTTGTCAACCTTTTTATTCATTTTATTTTCGGTTTTTTAGACTATTTGTTTTATTTTGTTTTCTATTTCTCACTTTTCAGTCCTGTTTTGTTCTTCATCTTCTCTACTCATGTTCTTGTTTTCTTATTGAATTAAGGGAAAATATGAATTAGTGTCTTTCTTATATACTTCTTACTCTTTAGTGATACATAAAAAATTTCTTATGAAATAGTCTCTATATATGAACTGACAACAATACCCTTTTTTTTTGCTTTACAGCAATACCCTTCTTAAATATAGTAAATGTATCTTATCTATTTTAACTAGTTAACAAGAAAATCTCCTGCAAACATTAATATAGTAAACATCTTAATAAACATCTGAATTATCCAAGCAACATAATATTTTTGCAGCATTGGGGCAGTAGGCTGGACGCCGGTTTTTGTTTGGTTTAGGATGCGAGGGTAGGCTTGGTCCGTGATGGTTTTTGAACTTAGGTACTGGTGATCAATTATGAAGTGAACTTTTATGGCTTTTGGTCTTGGTGATCATCATGTATGTTTGTGTATATATCAATAAAATCTATATATTTGTCGTTTCAAAAAAGCATGACATCTCTTTTATTCAAGCATTATCAAGTAGGATAAATATTTTGACGGAAGGTTTCTGGAAATGATGATGCTTGGTATGGGTATAAGTTTGAAAATTTCAGTAAAAGATTACGTTAGTTTCGAATTAGGAGTAAAATAAGAGAAGTTTGTTTTATAGATATTTACTAAATTTAGCTATATCACTAATCTGCAAAATGCACGGATTTACCATGTTTTTAATGAAAAACTTGGGATAAAAATAATAGAGAAAAAAACTCCTCTCTGCTGCGCTAACCCTAGATGCGCCGCAGCCCCACCGGTAACCACCAGCCGGCCTCCTCCCCCACTCACCCACTCCCCCGTTATGCCACCCGATACCAGGACTAAATGGCCACGTACCCAGGAAGACATGGATACCGACGATCGAAACGATGAAAACGGGACAGAAAAACAGAAACACCCTTCGTATGCAAGCAAGGTTAAGCCCCCGGCCCGCCCTGCGGATGTCAAGGTAGATGACAAGAAAACATGTGCTGAAAGAGCAATGATTCAGATCAATGAACCAACTGCTGCATTCCCCTTTCGAAGTCTGGAATTTGCAGATTCCCTGACTAACATCATGCACCAAGAATGGGAAAATAACATTATTGTTAAAATCTTTGGCAAACAATGGTACTACCCTACCCTCCTAACAAGGCTCGATACATTGTGGACTTTGAACGGAGAATTTGAACTGATGGACCTCGGACATGGTTGTTACTACCTCAAGGGTTTGACGAGTAATAAGCGTGAGATGATACTTACTGAAGGTCCTTGGCAACTAGCTAGAAGTTTCATGTCAATCAGAAAGTGGAAACCGAATTTCTGCGTCGAGGATGACAAGATGGAAAGTGCTATAACTTGGGTTAGAATCCTTAAACTGCCTATGGAATATCTCCGAGAGGCTGTTGTAGAGGCATTCGCCAAGTGCATCGGTGACCCAATTAAATATGATGGGTGTACTGTGAATGCAACTCGTGGAAGATTTGCACGGTTCTGCGTGGAAGTTAACACTGACGTACCACTCCGACTTGGGGTTGCAGTAGGGAAGAAAGTATATCAAGTGGTATACGAGAACCTACCATCACTTTGTTATGGATGCGGAAGAGTTGGTCATATCCAAAAGGATTGCCCACACAATGTTCGAGAACCGGAGGCTCCCGCACAACCTCCAGCAACACAGGATAAGGAGATAGCGAACTTAGATGGAGGACACCAGGATACATCTGAGTGGCTTGTCGATATGGCCAACAAGAAAGAGTACGGAGAATGGATGGTAGTAGCCCGCAGGCGGAAGGGTCAGAAGCCGACAGCAACCAAGACGCCGGAAGCAGCAAGGAGGACGAAGCCTGCAAACACGGTGTTTCAAGCCCAAAGAAATACCCAGCCCAACTTGACAAATCAGCCCAACCCTTTTATTGGCCAGAACCAATCTAATGCCACTGGGCCGCAACAGAGAAACACGGATGGGAAAAGGATTCTTCCAGATACAATCTTAAGAGGTTCAGCAGGCCAATACCAAAATAAATCTGTGGGCCAAAAAACCAATGGACGAAAAGACAAGACTATAAATACCAACCAGACTCTACCTAGAGACCCACTCGTAATCTTAAGCAAGAATAAATTTACGATCTTAGAAAGCGAAGGCACAGAGAAAGATCGAAGCACTGTAGATAACCATGGAGCCGATGAATCCCAACAATCTGGAAGTAAACTGGGAGAACAACGCATTGGTGATGCACTGGAACGACAATCCGGAATGGAGAACACGGGAGATTCAATTCCAACCCCCCTCGATGATATCACGACTCGAGTCCTTCGAGATGATGATCGACATACACGTAATACCATCGACAACTTGGGAAATAGCAGTGGAGATGGACATAGCATTCTTGGAGGACGACATGAGGTGCTCGTATCAGAAAATCAGCATCACGGATTGGGAACGGGAGCGTCAAGCGACTTTGAGTCAGGAACTACTGTGGCAAGTGACTTCGACATGCTTGGGGAAGCCAATTGTTAACCCCATCCAACCCTATCACATCCATAATTTACCAATGAAGATAATTTCATGGAATTGTCAAGGGGCGGGAAACGAGAATTTTCGCCGAAACTTTAAGGATTTGGTTCGTAGTCATGGACCGACAGTTGTATTTTTGCTAGAAACAAGAGTATCTGAAGAAAGAGCTTATCGTATAACACCGACATTAGGATTCTCAAAGTTCGAGATTGCTCCTACTGAAGGTATGATGGGTGGTATTTGGATGTTATGGAACCATGAGGATGTTGAGGTAGATATTACTTGGGTCGATAATCAATTAATCCATGCGATTATTGGACCAAGAAATCCTGCCCCGTGGATGGTATCAGGAATATATGCACAGCCAAGACAAGAAGCGAAGGCCAGGGTATTCGGACGCCTGGAACAGATTGCCACTAATAATTCCCTACCTTGGCTAGTCACCGGAGATTTCAACGAGGTAGGATTTGCACATGAAAAGAGAGGGGGACGCCCCGTTCTACACAGCAGACTGGAACGGTTCCAGGAATTATGGAGCAGATGCGGACTACATGATCTGGGCTTCACTGGTCCAAAATTTACGTGGGAAGGGAGATGTTCCGGAGGAGTTAAAATCAGTGAGAGAATTGATAGAGCACTTGGGAATGGAGCTTGGATATCACAATTTCCGAATAATGCGGTGTTCCATCTCCCTAGAACTCACTCAGACCATAGACCAATCCTTACTAATTGTGATGGAGCATATGTACCTTTGGAGAATAAACCGTTTAGATTTGAGGCTATGTGGTTTAAACATCCGGATTGCGAAAAACTTCTTCGAGATTTATGGAAATCGGGAGATGATATTCTGAGCAATATTCGAAGGGTCCCAGATTCAATGTTGCTGTGGAATAAGAAGTCATTCGGATATATATTCTACAGAAAAAGGAGGGTCCTAGCTCGCCTAAAAGGTCTTCAAATTGCAACATCCAGGAAGGCAAATTCGAAACTAGACAGCTTGGAAGGTGAGCTTATCAAAGAATATAATGCCATACTACAACAAGAGGAAACATATTGGCACCAAAAATCACGAATAAAATGGATGGCGGATGGTGAGAGAAATACTAAGTTCTTCCACCAATCTACTCTCTCAAGAAGGAAGAGGAATAAAATCTTGACTCTAAAAATCAATGGGGACTGGGTAGAGGACCAAAGTATTCTGCAAAACCATGCTATCACCTATTTTGCAGAGTTATTCACTGGCAGTACACCTACAGATATTTCAGATGATCAGCATCACTACCTTCCAAACTCTCGATTTCAAAGAAGATTGGTTCAGGAAGAATGTGACATGCTGGCAAAGCAAATTGATATGAAAGAATTAAAAGAAATAGTTTGGCCACTCACCCACTCAAGGCACCTGGACCGGATGGACTTCAAGCTTTGTTCTATCAAAAGAGCTGGGAATGGGTTCGTGGCTCACTACTGGAGTTTATGCAGACAACCTTCAGGACTACCCAGTTCGACACAACCATCTGCGAAGCTTTCTTCTGCCTTATACCTAAGGTACATAACCCCACATTGATATCTCAGTTTCGGCCTATTTCCCTATGTAATGTGTTATATAAGTACATCACTAAGTGCATTACTATGAGGCTCCGAGACCTGATGCCAACTCTAATTGCCCCAACCCAATCAAGTTTTATCAAAGGAAGAAGTACGCAAGATAACATATTCTTAGTCCAGGAGGTGATTCACTCTTTACGGGCTAAGAAAAAGAATAAAGTAGGGTGTATGATCCTAAAGCTGGACTTGGAAAAAGCATATGACAAGATCAGCTGGGATTACCTGGAAGACACACTACGAGTCTTTAACTTCCCAACAACCCTGATTGACCTGATTATGAAATGTGTTAGAAGTGCATCTACGAGAATTTTGTGGAACGGGGAGAAGCTGGAACCCTTTGAACATAAGTGTGGCCTGAGGCAGGGTGACCCCCTATCTCCTTATCTCTTCGTACTTTGTGTTGAAAGATTATCCTACCTGATTCAAGAAACAGTAGAAGATGGAACTTGGGAACCTGTTGTTCCATGTCGAGGTGGTCCCAAGCTCTCACATTTATTTTTCGCGGATGATCTTATACTTATGGGCAAAGCTACGAGAAAGACTGCACTGAAAATTAAAGAGGTTATGACTAAGTTTTGTGAAGCATCAGGACTGCGACTTAGTAATCAAAAATCAAAAGTTTTTTTCTCCAAAAGAGGTGGTACTGGATTTAAGACGAATATTTGTGACATACTGGGATTCGGGCGGACGAACAGACTGGGAAAGTATTTGGAAACTGAGCTTAAGCATGGCAGGAAAAGCAAAGAGGACCACAAAGAGATACTGGATACGATTTTCAGTAAACTTAGCGGATGGAAGAATAAATACCTTTCAATGGCGGGGCGAGCTACACTGATCCAGGCAGTTTCCTCGGCTATGCCAATATATGCTATGCAGTCAAGTTGGCTAAGCCAACATATGTGCGACCAGCTGGACAGGGCAAATAGAAACTTCTTATGGTCCACACAACCTGACATCAAGAAGATCCATCTTGTAGGGTGGGATGGAGTGACTAATCCGAAGGACAAGGGCGGACTGGGAATAAGAGAAGCCCGTATTACCAATGAAGCTTTACTTTCAAAGATGGCCTGGAAAATCTTGAGTCAGGAGGATACACTTTGGACTCCACTGATCCGAGCCAAATACCTGCGAGGACAACAATTTACACTTTGCAATGTAAAACCAGGGGACAGCAGTACATGGAAGGCTATTGTGAAATGTAGAGATCTAATTCAACCGTTTATTCAGTGGAAAATAGGAGACGGAAAAAGAATATTGTTTTGGTTCGATTCATGGCTTCAGGGGACGAGCCCAAGAGAATAGGTACAATATATTCATCCTGCTGATAATACCATTACACTACATCAAGTTCTTAGTCTAGATGGTACTTGGGACTTCAGTATACTACAGACACAGTTGCCTAGTGAACTAAAGGATAGCTGCACAAACTCAAACATCAGCCTAAGCGAGCAAACAGACACAATCATCTGGACAAAAGAAGCATCAGGAAAGTTTAGCTGTCAATCTGCATACTCTGCTCTCCGGGACACCTACAAAGACAGAAACCAATACGAATCAGGCCTAGCTTGGATTTGGAAGCTTCAAATCAGCAATAAAATGAAACATTTTATTTGGTTAGCACAGCAGAACAGGCTAGTCACAAGAGAACTACTTCATCGAAGACAGATTCTAACCTTTGGAATTTGCGATCTCTGCCAGTGCCCACAAGAATCGTCGATCCACATTCTTCGACACTGCCCGGCGGCTCAAACCATCTGGAACTCGATCTTGCCCGATAACATCAAGATTGAACAAGAGAACTTAAGAGACAGTGAATGGCTACGCCGGAATCTTTCTTCCGCAAGTACAGTTCAATTCCAAGGCAACACAACCCAATGGAAATGGGTATTTCTTGCAGCGGTTTGGGCAATCTGGAAGGCCCGTAACCATAGAGTATATGAGGGAAGCCCTCAAGAACTCAGCACAACACTCTTTGAAATTAAACAACACAGCCAAGACATGAAAATGGCGATGGGAAAGGCTGGACAGAGAAAGACGCAGCCGCGATGGAAACGTCCACCAGAGGGATGGATAAAGCTCAATACAGATGCCAGTGTTAACCATGAAACCTGCACAGCACGTATCGGTGGTTTAATTCGAGAGGAAAGGGGGAATTGGGTTGGGGGTTTTCCAGCCAAATCGAGTATACC
>JAYMSL010004342.1:0-11203 GCA_036897195.1 Plantago coronopus | reverse complement strand
TTTAGTTTTGCGTAATTAAAATTTATATTTGAAATAAATTCAGCTCGGTTCAATTCATGTCCATTAAATTGTAACGACTAATTGAATAGAGCCTAAGTTGTATATGGATTTGCATTGCAACATTTTCAAATTTCCAATAATAGAACACTTCACATAATATAAAAAGTATTGGCCACTTGGTCACAAGTTTAAATCACACGAGAGGATATTTTTATGTGATTATGCATTAGTTTGTCGCACCTGTGCTGTTTAATTGGTTCACGTGATTTGCATACCATTACGTGAACCCGGTAGGTTTATTCAATGCATACCTGAAGGGTACGTAATGGATGTGGGTTCCAATACTATCAAACAAAAAAGTATTGGCCACTTTTATGACTTTCATAGCAATTTTCTTTACCTCTTCTCCATTTACAATACTTGTATTGTTAAGTGTTAACCATCAAAATTCCTACGGTGGTAAAGGTGTTGGAGTAGTATAGGAGAGACCGGGGTTCAAACATTAGTGGTGTCACAAGATGGCTTATGCTTAGAATTTCAAGGTCATTATGTGAGTGAGTATGTGAGTTTGTGAAGTTATAAGGTGATATATGAGTATCGTAGGAGTATACTAGTTGTTAGATTTGATGTTTAAAAAAAAAAATTAAAATCAAAATCTCCATCCATTTACATTTACAACACGTAAATGCATTGCCCCCGCTTCCTTATCACGCTACTGCTTACTTATCACGCTACTACATAAGACTCATCGTAATCTAGAAAAAGTCTAGATGGAAAACTCGAGAGTTACTTTCTCGGATAAACACTTTGTTTTACAATATTTTTACTTTTCCAATATTCGAAGCATCCTCATGATTTTAAAATAATCTTTTACCACGTGGATAACTCTAGAAACCGTACTTTAATTTCCTTCCCCTCATCCATTTACAAGACTAAAATGACAACCTTCTCTAAAACATCGAAATCTCCGTCCACATTCATAGCAACAAATGTTCAAAAAAACCACACGCGTCTCCACCTACATTTCACTACGCAAGTCAAAATCTCTATCATCACATCATATCTTAATTTTTCCTAAAAAGCCATCAACAATACTAATCCGTAAAATGAAAGCAACACCAAACCAAGTAACCACCCTTCTATTTAAATCCGCCACACAATAACTCACATTAACCACAATAGTGATTTAGAAACCTCCAAGATAACAACTCGCATCCGAATCCCCTCACAAAGGTAGGGTGAGAGTACAGAAGAGTACTCGATAATCGATTTCGATTTCTTCTATGCTAAAGTGTGTTGTCCGAATCCATTAATTTGCACCCCCAATTAGTTAGGTGGGTGGGTTGAGTCCTTTGCTCTCCTTAATATAAGGCGTCACTCTAATCACAATACATCTCTCCCACAGATCTCCTCTACTATTTCTCCTCTCCTCTCTTTTAGCTTCTGTGTCCTCTCTCTATTACCAATCCGACATCTCATCGTTAATGTAACAGAAGCTTAACCAAAACCAAACAATGGCCGTCTTCTCTGCACCAGCACAGAACCACACCACCACCACCACTCATGCAAAGCAATCCGGCGGCGGAGAAGCGGACCGATTCGACCCCGGTGCTCCACCGCCGTTCAAGATTGCCGACATTCGTGCCGCCATTCCGCCGCATTGCTGGGTGAAGGATCCATGGCGCTCCTGCAGCTACGTCGTTCGCGATGTGATTGCTGTTTTGGCATTGCTGGCGATTGCTGCTTATTACGACAGCTGGATTCTCTGGCCGGTCTATTGGGCGGCGCAGGGGACTCTATTTTGGGCGATTTTCGTCCTTGGACATGACTGGTTTGTGAACTCGATTCATTTTCCAATTTGTTCTCTCATTTGTATCTGTATTGCGAGATTCGAGTTGAGTGTGGTTTAGATCTGTTAATTTTGGTTTTGGATGGTGCATTACAGTGGTCATGGGAGCTTCTCGGATAGTGAGACGCTTAATAGCGTAATGGGGCATTTCCTCCATTCCAGCATACTTGTGCCTTATCATGGATGGTTAGATTGATTAATTAACCTGCATTTTACTTGTTCAAGAGTTTAATGTTCGTAGAATTCATGTTCTGATTGTTGGTGAATTAACAGGCGGATTAGTCACAGGACTCACCATCAGAATCATGGGCATGTTGAGCATGATGAATCCTGGGTGCCGGTAATGCTTCTGATTTTTACACCCCTGCTTAAGCTGGCTGGGTTATATTGTTGGGAAATTACCATAAATGAATTGATTACAATTTTGTATTCGACTATACAAGTTCACCCTGCAAGTGTGATGTAATTCTTACATTGTGTTGAGAGATTTAGTTCAAATGTTGGCCCTCTGCCTCGAATGGAACATGATTCACTGTTTTATTCGTATTCGTTAGCTAATTGGTGTTGTTCTAACAATGCAGTTGCCTGAGAAGTTGTACAAGAAACTGGACTACTCTACCAAGATTATGAGATACAAAGTTCCTTTCCCAATGTTTGCATATCCCCTGTACTTGGTATTACTCTGTTCTGTACACTTTATAGTTGCTCATTCTAGTTGCGGTCAGTTGCAGCATTAGATGTTGGTTTGATGGATTTATTATTTGTGGTTTCAGTGGTACAGAAGTCCAGGAAAAACTGGATCTCACTTCAATCCTTACAGTTCATTGTTCAGACCCAATGAGAGGAACTTGGTTGTGACTTCTACCATTTGTTGGTTTACCATGCTTGGTTTCCTATTGTATGCATCCACCATCACAGGCCCACTCATGTTGTTCAAGCTCTATGGTGTCCCATACCTGGTACATTACTTAACTCTCGAATTTAAACTCGTTTTCTGATGTCTTCATACAATGTGGTATACTTTTTGAAGAGCAGTATTAGTTCCAGATTTTGTTAATTTACATAATGTTAGAAAAATCTAGACTTTGGTTCTTTTTTTCTGTGAATAATAGTAGTGTAATAGGAGTGGTTGTGAGCATCTTCATATGCAATGCAGCTTTAAAATCCAAGGGACCGTTTGTTTTCTACCTTTAAAATGAAAGGATGAGAAAAGTGAGATAAGATTTCTTAGCCTATCCCTAATGTGGGTTGGCAGATTTGAACAATTTGTCAATCTTAGCAAACAAGGGATAAGCAAGATATGAACGGTACAAAATTCTTACTGAGACCAAGTTCATGTTTTCCATCCTTTTTCTGATAAAATTTTAAATTGATCAAGTAGTGACCAGAATGTCTGTATTAAAAATTCCATGTTCTGTCTATAGAAGAATTTCATGAACAAGATGTACAAAACTGTTTGTTTATTAACCAACCCAGTTTTCGAGTTCTCTCCCGTGACAGTTTTGAGTATGGTTTAAGCAATTTCAATCTTTCAAAATTTCCAACCTTAAAAAAGTTGCCTCCAAATCTCATTCCTGTGGCATCCAGTTCTTGAAACTTGTAGAGTAAAATGCTCAGTCAAATTATTTCCCGAATTCAAGTACTACTAGTTGCATATAGTAGTAGTAACTTTATGCCTTAGAGATCGAATAACTCATGATCTTATTCTTATACTAAAAAATGCTGATTCATGCAACATCTGTTGGCAGATATTTGTTATGTGGCTGGACACAGTTACATACTTGCACCATCATGGTCACGACAACAAGCTGCCCTGGTACCGAGGCAAGGTCTGTCAATTCTTTAATCCCGATACTCTTACATCTAGTACAGAATAACATTCATTTACTATTAGACAAAACACTTCTGCAGTACTACTAGGTGTTTTAAATCTCACACAGACAGAATCAAATTACCTTTAACTTCTCTTTTTCTTTAGCTCCCCAGATTAAATGAACTCGAAATCTGAATCATACTGAAACATGTTCGTATAAATAACTCGAAACATATCTTGAAATTGAGAAACTTATTCGCATCGTATTATTCGTGGAACAGGAATGGAGCTACTTGAGGGGAGGTCTAACTACAGTGGACCGTGACTACGGAGTTTTCAACAAGATCCACCATGACATTGGCACCCATGTTATTCACCATCTCTTCCCTCAGATTCCACACTATCATTTAGTTGAGGCGGTCAGTCCTCGAATACTCAACTCACGTGACTTTCCACATTTATTTACTCATAATATAAATTTCTTTCTGCCTGACTCAAAAATATCTTCCACTCACCCACCACTTTATACTATTCTATTAAATGTCTGTAATTATTTCATTAATGCATGATTATTAAAATAAAGAAGAGGATCTGATTTGCGGTGGAGAACGAATGTTTTAAAGTTTTGGTGGACTTGGTAACGTATTGGAAAGATATGCTTATACGGAGTATAGTACTGCCTCCGTCCAATCACAAGCTTCTCACTGGTGTTTTGGTCAACAAAATAATGTTTTATTACTTTTTGAGTATTATATTACAAGTGAAGGTAGTGGGAGTAATTTTTGGTGTGTTGTAATTAAATGAATGGAGAAAGATTGGGACCACAATGTCCAAAAAAGGAAATGGGAAGATTTGTAATGGACTACCAAAATGGAAAGTGGGAAACTATTGACTGGACGGAGTGAGTATATGCTTTGCCTAAAGTAGTAATCTTAGCATGTGAGTTTTCTGTTTGGACTTGATGAATAAAGTTCTTTATTTTGTAACACCAATAAAGCTCTTTAACCACTATAGCAGCCCATGTCATTTTCAGTGTCCTCCAAATATCTTCAAAGGCTAGATACAGATGACTAGTTGTAATTGTAATTTAATGTATTGGCCCACATACATATGACCAAATGTAGATTAATGTATTGGTCCACAACCCCGATGGGGGAGTCGGAAATAAAATTCTGTAGTATAAGGTTGAACTGCATTGTCAAGAATAATACTCCTACAGTATCTTATAGTGTAATTAAATTGTTTTGAATCTTGAATCATTTGATCCAATCTGACTAATTTTATATTAATGATGTGATTATTTGTGTGGGAATTTGCAGACTAGGGAGGCGAAAAATGTGATGGGCCAGTACTACAGGGAGCCACAAAGATCTGGACCGATCCCAGTTCACTTGATACCGAGCTTGATCAGCAGCATACATAGTGACCATTACGTGAGCGATACTGGAGATATTGTCTATTATCAGACTGACCCAGACTTGTCTGCCGTTCCTCCTTACTCAAAGCTCGATTGATTCATCAATAAGGATGCTGATGCGGTCGGTTTTACATTGTAGTCCTTCGCTTTTCAAAACTACGCCGCAAGCGTAGACCTAGTTTAAGTATGAATGAACAAAGGAGAAAAGAAAAAAAAAAGAAGTAATTGTATTCTAGTGCAGCAACTATACAAATAATTTAAATTATATGTATGGAGCAGTATGTTGGAAATTTTGTCGATCTTGGGTATGAAATGTATTTCTTCTTTATTAAAATAAAAATTAATAAAGAATTAGTTCCTGGTCCTGTCTTCATGTTCTTGTGATCGATCTGGTCTGGTCCCATTTGTCTCTTTCATATAATGTATATCTAGGTGACTAGGACAAGAGTGCATTTAGTTTTTGTTGTACTTGTCCAGCTTCTGAATCTTTAGTGCCGAACAAGTAGGTGAGATTTCGAATATTGATATGTCTAATTAACATTTCTACTGTTCTTAGTTCTAACCGTAGTGATAGCAGACAACGAAGTGCCGTTCAGTTGGTAATTCGCCTCATCTCCAATATCCAACCAACAGTCTGACCAAATCCAACAACTTGGTGAGGGTTCGAGTCACACCCACATGCCGTTTCAAAAAAAGAAGCCGTAGTCATAGCAACAGATATAATTCTGCTTAGCATGCGATTATTATCTACAGTTTATAAGCAGGATACATATAATAGCATGTAATGAGCTGAAATTTCTTTAGGAAAAGTCCGAACTGTTGTTCCTGAACATGTACCTGGAAAATACTCTGTGATAATATGCATGGATTAACCCGAATTACTAACATCCTACCCGAACGTGCTCCAGTTTGAACCCGTTTTGATTCGTCTTTGTGGACAGTTGGGGTCTTGAGTCAGGTCCAGATCCAAACCTCAACCCCTAAAGTGATTTTCAATGGCACAATTTGGTTAAGGTAAAGCAAAATGATGATTATGAATTACAAAAGTAAGTCCAAATTATAGACAGTAAGATGAGCTGGATTAGCTCTGGTCCTGGAACTCCTTAAAGATGCTTGTTGTAATGTCTGCTGCTGTGACATAACATGTTACTACTTATGATTATATTGAATCAACTGGGCACCAATTTCTGGTTGAGATGACTCTGCTCTCTGCAAGGGCAGTAGTTTCTTCTATTCTTCTCACTGCAAATGAGTTTGTACATGGCCCCTTTGTATATCTGAATCTGTAGAGTAAATTTGCACATCTGAATCTGTAGAACCAGGGTCAGTAGGTCACACAAATGTATCTTGTAGGGTATCCAGTTGGTTAGAAAGCTTACAAGTTATATGAGTTGAACACAGTCAAGAAAGGTCATCATATCAAGGAATGTGAAGTTCTATGAAGATCATTTTGTTATGTTCAACCATCAGACAATGTTAACATATGTAGCTGCTTTACCAGACTTGTTACGTTTTAGTTGACAAAAGAACACCGATTCCGGTTTTTGAAATATTTTTTTCCAGAAAGGTATCGGCCTACATATTTCCCATTGATTGATAACTGCTACTAGCAAGCCTAAATTACGATCTGTTTGCATCGATGTTCTAAGAACGGACCAACATCAGCCCAGAAAGCATATGATGAGTCGAATTAGTTCAAATGTCTAACCCTGTTAAAATCGAGGAATACTATCTTCTAGGCCACAAATTCAAACCTCACCGGAATCGAACTTATCAAGTGATTATCCGAGTTCGAGTATTTATCTGAGTTTTAGGCCTAATCCAGTTATGTACTGATTGTGATTGTCCAACAGTAGGTTTTAAAACACAGATTTTACCAAGGTCCAAGAGGTAGATGAACAGAAGAGTGGACCATCCAAGTACTCCGCATGCAGATAGTGCAAGTCTACAAATCTCTTGTACAACATTCTCAGCCAGTCAGCCTTAGAAGATGATGCAGACCAAAGCCTAGATAGACTGCTTTTTTTCTTTCTTTTTTACTCCAGCAATGAACATGAGCAGCATGTTTGATCCCCATGTAAGAGGACAAACTGTAGGAGTAATAGACCAGTGTAGATGGACATGGAGACAACACTTTTTCTGCTTTCTGATCAATCATCTTTTGCCATTACTGACATTTAAACTCAAAAGCCCGCCATCTAATTATCACTAACACATTCAAATTTCCTCTTTTGCTTCTTTTTCAACTCACTTTAGTCCCAAATTTCAAACATTCCTGCTCCTTTTTTCCTCTTCCTTTCCCAATCATTATACCACCACTACTTCTCACTTACACAGCTTGAATTCATGAGGTAATAAAGCTGAGACTTATGCCTATCTTCGATTCATACCACCGGGTCGATAATGGGCGTGCAGCGAATTGTTGTATCTCGAGGATCATACGCAGGATTCTCTGTATTACTACTCTGCCTTCGTCTCCGTTTGGTCGGTTTAAAGAAGAGATGAGAGATCCTTCGGCGACTCCGGGCCTGATGGCCAGGCTTATGGGGCTAGAGTCCGTTCCACCGGTTGATGTACGTAGGAAGTCGAGATCTCAGAAGGCAAGGAAGAAGATCATTCCTATGTATCACGAGTTTGAAGACGAGAATTTCTTTATTCTTAGCTTTGATCGGCCTGGTCGAAATGTGGACTACCCTGTTGTGGAAAGGTGGAAAGCGAGCCCCCGGTCTGCTAAGGAACGGGCAGGTAACCGCAAGAGGCGGAGAAGGAGAAGAAGGCATTCGAATAAAGAGAATCTTGATGCTGACAGTACAGTTTCCGATGTTCGAATGAGGAAAACGAGCAATGTGCGTCGTAATATGAAGGATTCGAGTCTGGATTCAAATGGGGCAAGGAAGGTTAAGGAACATTTGGCAGTTTTGAAGCTGAAAACAGAAGCGAATTCGGAAAATTCAAGCCCGAATTCAGTTCTTGACTGCTTGGAATTTCCGCCTGATCATAAAGAATCTTCCAATTCAGGTCCGATTCTTGCTATGTGCATAGAGCAATGTTAGTCAATGCAATTAATTTCCTTTCATATTTAGCAGTACTTTGGTCTATCTCCAAACTGGGAAGTTTATTATACTGTAACCAATATTACTTCTTCCAAATTTGGTTACATTTTTATTCAAATCTGAGTATTTATGCTGCATACTATATACGAAAAACCACGATTTTCTATAAGTTCAAGACTTCTTAGTAGTAGGTGAGCAGAAAGGAGGCCTACACTTCCAACATATCTAAGAAAATACCTCAGGTTTGAAATGCATTGCTTGAATTTGCTAAGAGTTTTTATTTGTATAGCAGGACATGAGGAATCAAGGCTGGGAAGTTCGAGATCGAGGAGGACATTGTCTGATGAACTCGAAAGTTAGAAGCAAAAGGAGAGGAGGTTGATGAATGATTGTAATGATCATGAAGAAGAGAAGCAGACTAGGCCGACGAATTGTGATCCAAACTGCCCAGAAAAATGGGGTGAGGTTAGCAAAATGGCCGCGCTGGATGTGTTCAACTCAAGTTGGTTCGATTCTGGAATGTCGAAAAATTATCATATGGAAGAGATTGGTAAACATCTTGCCTCTGGAATTCTTGATCGTCTGCTGATTGAGATGCTCATTGAGCTGAGATCTTGATGTTCCTCTTTACTATGTAGTCCACATCACAATATAGTTGTAATTTTTCTAACTTATAATGATGGTCTCTTAATAAGACTAACATAGAGCTACTTCTAGCCTTCTGGTTCTACTTCATTTTCCGAATCAAGTACTGATCTGTCTTGTGACGAATCCAGAAACATATTTTAAAGGTCGAAGTTCTGCACACTCGCCTACAAACGACTTTCACTAACATACACTACACCTAGCTAATTATTCAATATGCGCTTTGCCTAAGAGGCGGAGGGAATTCCAGCCAGATCGAGTGAGCCCCTCGAACCGAAGGTGTCCCCGGGTGGCCTAATATCAATGATATGAAACTGATGGATGCATAACGAGTTGCATTGAATTGAGATTGATTGTGTTGTCATTATGTAGTAATAGAGAATATGTGTAATGTAGTGGATGTGAATAGCACAAGCCACTGGGTAAGACTGATTAGCAATAGCCACAGAAGAATAGAGCTACTGGGTGCACAAATTGATAGTTTGAAATGGCTGTACTGAAATAGCCAAATACTAGTGACCAAAACTAAACTAAATGGCCAATACTAGCAACCAAAACAAATTCAAAAAGGCTAATAACTCTACCCACACAACAACAAGAGCAAATTAAGTGAACTCGATCCAGAGATATTATTGTTACTGGTGCCAATTTGCCAATATGTAGAATGATGACTAGTGCGTGACTGTATTACTATCAATCGAGCCGAGTCAAGTTGAATATCAACCAAATGAATTCGATTTCAAAGTTAATTGAGTTTCGGTGTGTGACTACTCAGCTAGAAATGAGTCGAAATTTAGCAAACTGAATATGAGCTAAGTATTGGTTGAGTCTCAAAGTAAGTACTTATTCAATTCACTAGAAAATCTCTGATAACTTATTTCAAGTATAAATATTAACTTCACAAACTTGCGATGAACTAAACTGAATTTGTAACGACACGGCCACTAATAGGCCGAGACCGGTTACTGCGGACTAACTCACATACATCTCGTTGGTATGATATTATCCGCTTTAGGTATAAGTCCGCATGAATTTGCTTTTGGAACACCCAAAATGCTTCATACCACATGTGAGAGTGGTGGTCTAACATATACCCTTATTCTCAATCTATCTTGAGTGATGTGGGATGCGGGCATTACAGAACTGACTTTACATAGCCAAAAAGGTGTATGTGTGACAGTATGTTGGGGCAAACTTTCATATACACAACTATTTCGAGAGTTCGAGTGTTCAAAACTTCAGAAACATTAATGTAGGATGTAGGATGTACAATTCTTTTTTAATGTAGTCATATATCCCGGCCTGGTTCCGCCCCGATAGCATGAGAGCTCATGAACACCAAAACAATGTCAAAACTGCAATGGCAATATCTATTATTATTGCAAGTTGGAAACTTTTAAACATTGAGACAAAAATATCATTTCATAGCAGTGGTAAGTGAGAATTAAATAAGATTGCCTAGGAATGGTGCAGAAGAGATATCCATTTTGGTGTTGTTGGCTTGACTGTTGCCATTAAAAAAGTTTTGGCATAGATTCCATGCATGCCTCCTCAATACTTATGAACTTATCATTGCGTATCCAATTTGAATTCTGCCCCTCAAATATACTCATTTCCCTCCGCCCAAGCACAAAATTCTCACTTATATTTTAATTAACAAAATAAAATTTATTACTTTTAAAGTATTATATTATAAGTGGAAGTAGTAAGAGTACGTTTTAATGTGTTGTAATAAAATGAGTGAAGAAAAATTGGGAACCACATATCCAAAAAGGTACATGGAAAACTTTGTAATGGACTACTAAAAAGGAAAGTGGGAACTATTAACTAAAAGTATAAAAAGTTAAACATTCTTAGCTAATTTTAAGATTTTGATTAGTGGTTGTTAACAGGTTTCATAGTGATACTTAGTGCTACTGCCATTGATGATGTCCACCACTTCCTTCTTCACTTTGGAATAATTGACGCTAAAAATCTGAGGTTTAGAGTACTTAGGAGTAGTTAAAGCCTCAAAGGCACGTGACTACTTTGCAAAAAAAAAAAAAAAAAGTACAATCATGTTTTATAGTGGGTCCAGCAGTAGAGAGGAACGAATTATAACTAAAACGTTTAGGAGGTTAAGAGTTCGATTATCGTGAAATGCATGTTTAGAAGACTTGGTTGTCTGGTAGTAAGATGTTTAGGTGTATTGTAATAATTTGTTTGGCATGGTGTCGATGGTGCCACAAGAATTGGCACACCATCCGACATAGAAAATCTCATTTTGATGCAGCATATGTGGTACATGGATAAATAAGGAAGAACGAAATTCAAAGCTTGGTTGATTTAGCAAAATATTGAAGAATTGACATATTTGAAAAAAATTCTCGATTTTTATTCAATAAATTATCAACAATATTTGAAAATAAATGAGTTACATGTGATTA
>JAYMSL010004341.1:0-11205 GCA_036897195.1 Plantago coronopus | reverse complement strand
TATATATATATATATATATATATAATCTAACTCGTCCTACTCTCCACCCCCCTTCCTGCAACCTCCCATTCCAGCTCTTCTATCTATCATTGCTATTTCTTACTCTTCTGATAATGTGTGTCCTCGTGCCAGCTTGTATTTGAATGTGCAGTAGGAATTACTGTCCTTGTTCGCTGCTTTGCTGATCGGAGAGCTACAGAAAATCAAATAATTGATAGGCTTGGAGATGGTTTTTCTCGACCGCCATTTGCTACTGTGGTGGTATATTATTTTACTCTTTGCTTACTTGGACGCATGTCTCTCGCACAATTATCTATTAGGGAGATGTCCTGCTGAAACTCTGTTTACCTCGTTTTACAAGAAACATATGTTGTTGTTGTCTCTAATGCAGACCCGCTGTGAATTGTTTCTAACATCCACTTAATACCTACACATTGTTTATTTCAGGCTGTGTGTACAGCCCTTTCGATGCTTGCCACCGTACCCTTGGGAGAGCTGTTCTTTTTCCATATTATTCTCATCCGGAAGGTCAGCCAACTATCTTTTCTTGCCCTTCATAGCATCTGCATAATGATGATTATACAGTATCAAGAAAATTCAGCAGAGTCTTGTCTTATACTATCGTGTACGAATCTTTGTGTAGGGTATCACTACATATGAGTATGTGGTAGCTATGAGAACACAGAGTGAACCTCCTGGACCCTCTGTAGATGGAGGTGATCAACAAAGTCTGCCTTCTTCACCGACTAGTTCCGCTGTGACTGCCATCAGCGGAAGAAGTTCGGTTGGCATGGGCCTGCAATATAAAGGTGCTTGGTGTACTCCTCCAAGGATATTCATGGACCATCAGGTAATTCCATAGTTAAGTTTTTAGAGTGTAGAAACCTATTATTGTGGTGATTAATTTCCATTTTGATTCTGTTAAATAATTTTTTGCACATGTCACGATCACTAAGAAAGATTCTGATTGGTTTGGTTTGATCAGAGTCTCGTGATGTTAGATCTGGAAATAATCCCTAAGTCTTTTCCGTTTCGATTTTGGTCTATATGAATCAAAATCATTTGAGATAGAGGTTGAACTGCATGTCTAACAAAGCATCAATTGACCATTTCAATTTGATGTCATTTGATGTTGATGTGATAGCTCCATATCCTACAAAGTCAGCAGCTTCTTATTCTTTATAATTGTTGAAAGTTGCGTTTTGTTTTCTTTTGAGAGGATATTGCTGATAAGTCCAATCACATTGACTACTTGTAATGGTTTATTGTGTTATTTTTCCTGCTAAGAATACAACAAAAAGTTTGCTGTAATGTCGCTGTGCGCGCATTAGTATATTTCCAAGGTTTAACTCCGTTGTTTGTGTATGTATTTTGTTCGAACTTTTCCAGGATGAAATTGTTCCTCACCTCGAACCAGGGCGATTACCTTCTACCGTTGATCCTGACACAGTCCATCCAGATAAGGGCAAACGACCGTCACGTCCCATAAAAATCAGTGCATGGAAGCTCGCCAAGCTCGACTCAAATGAAGCTATCAAAGCTGGTGCCAAGGCCCGTGCTTCATCATCTGTATTGCGACCAGTAGGTTCCAAACCTCATAACTATGACCCGGAGAATTTATCAAGTACCACTATGAGCGGCAGAAGCAGCCCAACTAGTACAAAGCATGGTTATTACGGAACAAACCCTAGAGCTGGTGCATCAAACAAGAGCTCATACCCACCCAGTCGAGCCAGCAGAGAAGACCCCGACATGTGTGCTCACAGTATAAGCAACATGAGCAGCCCTCTCACCACAAATCTATCCCCGTCTCCTTTCGCCCCAGGAAAAGACCATTTCAACCCTATGTACCAATCATCTGCCGTGCAGTCACCTTTATCCCCAGCTCCAGTTGAACACAGAAACGAAACTCCGGTACAAGCTCCAGTTCGGAAAAACGTGTCAGAAAGTACGAAATCATCCGTGTACTGGGACCAGGAGGCTGGCCGGTTTGTCTCAGCTAACACACGGAGCATTGGTTCTTCATCTCAGGGTACTGGAACTGAGCTTACCTACACAGGTCAGTCGATTTTCTATGGAGGTCCTATCGTGAATGAGAATAGGAGTACAAGATCTGGAACAGTTAGTTCACAGAGAAGTTCGACGACAAGCTACTATCAGCAGGGTAGATCACAGCGCGGGGGTCAGCTTCCCGTGTTTGTTCCAAGCGATTCGCAGCAGCAAAACCAATAATCTTCTTGAATGATTGTAGTAGTGTTAGATTCGGTCATTTAATTGTTATTACTTGAGAATAGAGCTAGCTTTGCAGAAATACAATTGATCTCTCTTTTATTAATTCTGGTTTATATTCTACTTCTTGCATCTTACTCCACTGGCTGATGGTTTTGATTATGCATCCTTACCGGAACGGGTACAAACAAGCTGAGCCGCTCATGTGCGGCTCATGTACAAGTTTGGTCAACAATCGGTTCGAGCTGAAGTCAAACTTAACTTCATGTAGTTCATCGAGGTTAAGCTTGAGTTCACTTCTAAACCAGTCGAGCTAAGCTTGATAAGACTTAACCTTTGTTCGATTATTTACAAATCTCGAACAGATGTGTAACTTTTCATCTTATTTCCGTAATTTTTGTAATTTAAGGGAACGTTTCGAAAGTTTCCAATGCATCAAAATTGCATAATAATTCTAAACATATTCCGAACTTGTAGAAATAAATTTTAATACATGCTTAATTATACATGTACATATAAGATTGCAAATCCCCATCAACTCACATTGTAGTCAAATAATGATATGAGAGGACCAAAAAGCTCAACTCTTGTCCGTACAATCCCGGTTCATTTCTGTTACACTAACTACCACGAACCGGTTTCTCCATCTTTTTCCTTAAATGGCAAATACAAACATATTTCTTCTGGAAATTTTCTCTTTTTTTCCTTTCCTTTTTTATATTCTGATCTTGCATGATCAATGAACAAAGAATAGTTTTCAAATTTCTCCATTTCTATTGAAATGAAGTAAATGCTATTCGAATTCGACCATTGATCATTCACAATCAATTTTTTTTGTTTTTCAACGATTCTTGATCAAGGGAACGGAAAGTTATTAAGATGGCAGGAGGAGGAGGAGGAGGTGGAGGAGAAATGAGAGAGCTTGACCGCACGCCTACATGGGCTGTTTCGTTGGTCGTAGCACTCATCATTATCATCTCCATCATTTTGGAAAAATTTCTGCATAAAGTCGCAGCGGTAATCCTCAATCCTTTCTTCATTCATGTACCGCCTTGTGGATTCGTAGTAACTATTGGATACTGCTCTTACCGTTCCTGTTCCTGTTTCTTGTCTGTAGACTTTTAGAAGGAAAAAGAAAATCGCGTTGCTTGAAGCTCTTGAGATAATCAAGTCTGGTAAGAGTCAATTAGGCCTTTTTTCTGTATGTGTCTTGGTTGCAGTGTTTGGTTTACGTTTTGTTCTGTTGTTTTCGCAGAGCTTATGATTCTCGGTTTCATTTCCTTACTTCTTACGTTTGGACAAAACTACATTACGAGGATATGTATTCCTAAAAAACTTGGGGATACTTTTTTGCCATGTAAGTTATATCCTGTTTTTGAAGAAACGGACGACCATCACAGGCGGCTTCTTTGGCACGAAGGTAGAATGTTAGCAGCTGATAGTCCTCCACCAGAATGCCAAAAGGTAAGTGAATTTCAGGTGCTTTCGAGCTTTCTTCTGTGCTTCGTCAGGACTTAATCGAGACAAATAAGGTTCTCACTGTCCACACTTTGTCGAAATCTGTTCAATGGTAGGGATATGTGCCTCTCATGTCTGTCAATGGTCTGCATCAAATCCACATCTTCATTTTCTTTTTGGCAATATTCCATGTCGTTTACAGTGCTATAACCATGATTCTCGGTCGAATGAAGGTAACCTGTTTGAATGGTCTTCATAACACTCGCAAACTAAGCTGTTCAAGTTTAACCTTCATCTCGTTGGCACAGATTCGTGGATGGAAAGAATGGGAAAATGAGATCCTAGAAGAAGAAGGAGAATTACACCCCGACGGTATCTTTTATTTTCGAACTGAAAATTGCGTTCTTATATTTTGATGAGCTGTTATGTCCTTGACTGTTGAGATACTTCCTCCTCTTCTGTTTGATTGCAGATGCTGACTTCAGGCTTACAAAAGAAATATCGTTCATAAAAGGCCATGGAAAGAATAGTGCATGGATGAATTCTTCTCCAGTCGTGTTTTATACGGTAAGGATTACTCTTCGAACTCTATCTGTGCATTGCACCTTATGGCATTTTTACTGATTGTTTTCTGATCCAACTGGTTCAGGTATGCTTTTTCCGGCACACTTTATATTCTGTGCAGAAATCTGACTACGCGACTTTGCGGCATGGATTCATCACAGTAAGCTAGTTCTACATATTAGTGGTAAACTGTTAGAGATCCAAACTGCAGTCAGAAGACATACATGCTTACCTACTCTGCATACAGGTTCATTTGGCACCTGGAACTAAATTTAACTTCCGGAAGTACATCAAAAGATCATTGGAAGATGACTTTAAAGTCGTTGTGGGAATCCCGTATGACTCTATCGCTTCTTTATACTCATAGTCATTGTCTTATATGAACAAGCTATTCGAATCTAGCTTCAGACCATGCTTATTAAGTATTCTCTGATACGACTGAACTTTGTTTTACTTTGATCAGTCCGGTCTTATGGATGACTGCAGTTATCTATCTGCTTGTTAACGTCAATGGTGCGTCTTGCTCCACACTCTTTTACACCAACACTAACTATCTCTTATGACGCAGAGCGTTTACAGTCATGATTAAAACCTACAATGTTGCTTTCTTTCCATGTTCTTGATTTCAGGATCACATGCAATGTTTTGGATCTCGGTTATGCCTGTAATAGTAAGATTTCAGCTCATCTTCTACTTTGAACCTCTACTCACTGCAATATTAGCAGAAAAGAAATCAGGCAAAAGATAATTTACTTTTAAATTTACAGATAATCTTAGGAGTCGGAACGAAGCTACAGTCGATCATTACTCGGATGGCAGTAGAAATCCAAGATAGGCATGTGGCACTCCAAGGGATTCCACTTGTACAAGTCTCAGATGATCATTTTTGGTTTGGCAAGCCTACAATGATTCTCCATCTTCTCCATCTTGTACTCTTTCAGGTCGATTTTCCCTACCTCCAGTTATCCCTTGAGTTTTCACTGTTTTGCAGACTCAATTTCGAGACGACTAGCTAACCGTGGTCTTTTCTGTAATTGTTTTTTCCTTTCCAGAACGCATTTGATATAACGTACTTCATGTGGACTTCGGTAACAAACTCTAGCTTTACCATTTCCTCTTGTACTTTACCTGTAGAATCTGTTCCTCTTATTGAAACCAGTTTTTTTGTATAACAGTATGAGTTCGGGTACAACTCCTGCTTCAACGATGATTTCAGACTTGCTATGCTCAGAGTCTTAATTGGGTAAGTCCAGACCATACAGATATATCAGCATTGTCGCGATTCGCGAATATCCAGGATTCTAATCTAATAGTAATGTTTGAACTAATGGAAGTACTTTCTCTTGCAGGGTAGGAGTCCAGTTCTTGTGCAGCTACATAACACTCCCACTTTACGCGCTTGTGACGCAGGTAAGTTTCAGCTAAGGCGTTATCAATCTAAGTCTTAAGTATCAAGTTCTGATCTATCAGCAACATGTTCAGATGGGATCACACATGAAAAGGTCGATTTTTGATGAACAATTTTCCAAAGCACTAAAGACTTGGCATATGAAGGCTGTTAAGAGAAAAGCAGAAGACACGGAGCAGTCCTCACATTCGAAAACTGGCAACAAAAAGGACAAAGAATCGAACCAAACAGCAAAAGCAGACATCCCGGCAAGACTGCAGCCCGGAAATAGCAGGGACTATGTAGAACCCTAAACGATGCGGATTTAAGCGTGGAAATATTTGAACCCCAAGAACATCTGGAAATAGGGTCTTAATAGAACCCTGATCGATGCGATTTATGCATGCGAATATTCATTAATTAGTTACAAGCATGGTAATTTTACAACTGTAGAGTTTTTTCTTGTACAGAAATGGGATACCCCATGACAGAAGTGATTTTGCTAGTGCATGTAATTGAAGTAAAAAGATATACGACCCATTTGCAAACACAACCATTCTAAATAGATATCGCAAAATTCTTGTCTGCAAGCAACATAGTACTGATTTTTTACAAGAATAAAAAGACTAATGAAGTGCAATAAATCAGAGCTAGCAAATTGGGAAATGGAAGTTTCTTCAGAATCACGATGATGTTCTTGCATTGTCATTTGTCAAGCTTCTCCGACGTTGTACACTAGCCTTCTTCCTCTCTTTGCCAATCTGAGAAATATATAATAGCGCGCAGTAGGAACATTAGAGTCTTAAAACTTATACGAATCTATTCACGAGTGGACTTAATAATGTCACCAAACTTATTGAAGCTGCTAACAGTGTCTTGAACACAATTGATAACAGATAACTGCAGCAGGACTAATGAGCATTAAAATCTAAAAAATGGAATAGAAACTGTAACGAATACCTCCATTGTTTCATAGAGCTTTCTGTTTTTGTGTGGCATTGAAGCCTTGGCCATGCTATCTTCATCTTTAGCAATTTGCTTCAAGTCTCGGATTTAGTTAAACTCGATGTTGTGAAAGTTTCCGAAAAGTTACCATCCAGAGTGTATCTATCAACTGGCAAAATAATGCGTACATTGACACAATCACACACCTATACTGAGGATGCACAGAGCCTCTGGAATGATACTTGCACACTTGACTTGGCCTGTCCATGGCCTGTAAAATGTGCAACTTGCAAGTGAATATCATAATCACTAGCATACGTTCTCATGGATACGTAAACCGTAGCTCGACCTTGGAGGCTTGGACGAAGATGTAACATAACAAGAAAGATGATATGCAGTAACACAGATGACATGATCTATGGAGGTGAAAGAGAGTAGTTATGTAAGGGTGTAAGCATTACCAAGTTAGTACAATTTACAAAAATTGAAGGACTGAATTGCACTTGGAAAATATTTGTGGGGGCAAAATTGAAAGTTGACCAAACTATCATCTCCTTCTATATTTGCTTCTGTTTCACTCGAGTCTTTATGTGCTGATAGGCTTCTCTGAATCTGTTATCTTCTTGTTTTGTTATCTATCCCTAGGGTTTATCATTCAAGTTTGTAAGCTCTAGGGTTTAGAAATCAACACCCAGCTTCCCAAAGATGGAAACTTCTCTCAGGTATGGCGGAGATTCCAAGTCCCTCAAAATTCACGCCAAGGAAAAGTACCCAATTGGTTCCAATGCTCTCTGCCAGGTACTGTTCGCTTCCGAAATTTCTTCTGTAGATTTTAGCTGTTTCAATAAGCATATTGTGAATTAGTCTTATCCCATTTGATAAGAATTAAGTTGGATTTTACCTTTTAGTTTATAAGTTACTGAAAGCTGAAATTTTAATCTTATGTACTGGTTTCGGGAAATTGGCAGGTGCATGCAGAGCTGGACACCAAGATTGGTGCTCCGACTTCCGCAACTGCTATGATACGATACTTCTATCCTGAGGTACGATACCTGTATTTTTACTAAATGTAGTTGAGAAACTCTGGTGAAAAGAATGGAGATGATTGGTTTTATAGGATTGGTTGTGGTTGACTTATTTGATGAAATGGGCAGTTATCGATGAGCGCTGGCGTGGGAGTTCAATGTTATAGGAACAAGAAGGTTCAGTATAAGGGTCGTGCAAAGAAGTCGTTTCAAGTTACTAACAACGGGACTGCGAATTTTAATGTTAAGGGTCGATGTACTATCGATGAGGACCTGAAACCGGTTGGTTTTTATTTAGCTGTTGGAAATTTTGATGGTTTATGGCATGATGATGCTTGTTGGGTCATTTTATGGCACTAATTTACAATGTTGAATAGGTGAGCTATGAGGGGGGTGTGGAGTTTGTTGGTACCTTCTTCGAAATAAAAAAGGACCAGGACTTGCGGATAAAGCTTGGATATGATGTCTTTGACAAGGTACATTATGTTTAAAGTTTGTAGATATCTGAAATTTAGATGTCATTTCTCCTTAGCACCTGACATCAAGCATAGCAATTGGGACTATACATAAATATCTTGCCTGTTTGCACAGTTGGCTAGGGATTGATACTGCTTTTGTGTGTTTATTTAACTTTGCACTCATGTAGTGAAGAGTGGAGTGTTTCCATGATTAGTTTACTCCCTCATAGGGCAAGCACTCCTAATTAAGATATGATTCGACATGTGTTATAAGAGCTTAAGTTGGAGTAAATAACTTCATGCAAGTTGAGGGACATGATGTTACAAATATGAAAAAGGAATGTTGGTGTCTAAGAGCAGGAGAGTAATTTAGGCTGATAGGCTCCCTTTGGGTTGGGGAGAGAGGGAAAACTCAAATTCTCATTGGGAAGTAATTTGATAGCATTATGTAAATTCTTTGGAGATCTTGTTGTTATCTTTTTCTGTGTGAGAGAGATCGGTATATATTAGGATTAGTTGAATGATTTTCCACTTTTATCACTAGAATCATAATTTCCTTGAATACCGATAAATGCAAAATAGTTACCTCATCTTACCCCCATTTTCCCTCAAATCAAAGGGAGCCCTAGAGCCAACGTGGAACTAGGTGCTGCGATCATAAACAGAATTAGTACTTTCTGGGAGAGCTGGAATCAATTGCATTATGTTAAGACTTTGAGTATATGATAAAGTTGATATAAAGCTTGAATATTTGTCACTCCAATTAGCCTTTTGTTGGTAAGCCCTATACAGCTATAACCAATTTTAACGTCCAATCCAGTCTTGACAAAGGATATTATACCAGTAATTACTGCAAGAAAATTTTTATTATGCACAAAAATGATTGCTGGCAGATTATACTTAATAGGATAAAACCTAAAAAGTTCGTGTCAAATTACAAGGGAGAAATTTGTTCTCAAAAGATGTCCCTAACTCCGATATTGTTGGTCGAGTGTATGTTTTAGGGTGCAGATGCACTTTCTTTCCTTGAGTGAGCAATGCCTTATTTGATCTGAAACATACTTGACTCGGAGTGTGTTATTTATTCTGCAGAAGATAACTTGTCTCTTAACCATATATACCTCAGTTTTTATGATTCACCTTTGTTACTTAAACCCTTGCCTGTTCAATGTTTAGGTTTGAGTATGAAACACGACAAACGATTGACATTGTATATGAGCCCCAGATAATTGTCAGGAAGAAGTAACTCTGTCCATCATGATGCTATTGCCACGTGACTTTTACTTATTTTCTCTTATTACCTGACCTTTCAGCCCATTCAAAATTTTCATTTCGAGTAGAAAAGGCGATGGCTGATTATTATTTTTTCACCAAAACTAGAAAACCTTTCTGTGCATTATCAATCACAAGTTAGGAATTCTGACAACCAGGAGAGAAAACTTAGCACTTGAATGGGGACAGGACATCAGAAATTTATTTCAACCTTTCTGTGAATCAACCATATTCATTAACTGCAGTTTATGGCTCATATCGTTTTCACTGTCACTAATCGCATTTCCTCTCAGCTCCCATACTTGCAGGTTCAAGAAAACAATTGGACCTTCAACATGGATGGAAATCACAGATGGAACGTGAGGTACAACCTGTGAGAGAGATAGTTCCAGTTTACAGTGAAGATGGATGGTTAATGAGTAGGATCTTCATTTCATTCAGTTCTCTTGTATGGATTGTATTGTACGTCATCCAGCTGAAGTCATTTTTTCATCGAGAGAGCTCACTTCCGCCTCCAGCAAAAAAACACAGTCGCAGGCATAACTTTGTTATATTCGTTTTAGCACTCAATGTAATGAGCCATTTTTGTGCTACATTATCTATGCGCACCATATACTTGATAGTAGTTTATTTTTACATCTAATTTGAGCCTTGAATATCACATTGTGTTTTGTTATCCATAGTTCATAAGTTCTGTAGTTTATCTGTACAAGAAGTATGCTTCAGTGGAAGCCAATTCTTGAAAAAACAAGGAAAAAAAGAACTGGAATTGATTGTGGAAACTGGAAAGGTTGAAATTTTCTGCAATTTCTGAGACTCTGGGAGAAGAAAAACATTCCAATCTCAATTTCTGGAAGGATTCCAAAGACTTCTCTTTTAGAATGGACCACTTTCTGGATCTGAACCAAGTCAAGCTGGTCTTTAGGCCCAATCAAATGCCCATTAGTTACTCCAGGTCCAGTCTCTATCAGTAATCATCACAAGTTTGAAGTTTCTAATATTCGTTTCATCATCGACAACGAAGTGCCAGATCGGTTGAAAATACGCTTCATCTCCATTCAATAGGTGGGAACATCATGGGTAAATGGAGATTGTTATCGATTCTTGCTTTCCCATTTCAAAGAAAAACAATCCATTTGTTTAGAAAGCTAGTTAGGCATATCAGCTACTATAAATTGGTTGTCTCAAACCGAGAAATATCATACCAATGAGATATGTTGTCAAGTTCAACATGGTTCTTTTCTAAAGTGTTAATCTCCAGTTCGTTCGTTCTTTCTTGTAATTTTCCCTTATTACACTATGTAAGCATAAGTTCGTTGCTTGATTGGTAAGCTGAGACCCATCTCCATGTCACACGTTCAATTATATAAAATGAGCGATTTAGCACCGTTATAGGTCCACACATCTCCAGTTCAATTCCCTTTTCTATCTTCCAATGCACATAATCATGTACAACTGGTTGCCATATAATAATCGCCACATCGTTATCATCATCACCCCGTTATTGAATACATTACAAAACGTACCCAAGATTGGCCAAAACAGCGTAATCGAACCATTAACCAATTAAGTAAAGCATGGACCACAGAAGAGTCCAAGTGACAGAACAGACAAGCAATGAAGAAGACTCCCAGGCGGCTTCTTCTTCTCCATATTGGAGATAAACAACACAATCCATTAATATCAGGCCCAGCTTCCATGCATGATCCTGCACAATATATACTAGCTAGAATACAAACCAAACAACAACTGGTTATCTTAGTTTACAACGGGCAAATTACAAGCCGGTACCATGTGGGAGACATGCTTTCAAAAAGAGGCAAAATAGTGACAAGCATGAGGTTGACCACAAATGTACAGATTTTGG